>JAYESA010000002.1:27722090-28024590 GCA_036927795.1 Iris macrosiphon | reverse complement strand
TTTGGGTAGAAATTTGGTGAGGAATGGTGCGGGAATGAAAAAATTAGGAAAGGAGAAAAATCTAGATCTATTTGGAATGAACAAAATGAAATGAGAGACACTCTCTCTCCTCCTCTAATGGCTGGTCATAAACCCTCTCTCAAGTAATATGAAATATCCAAAACATCCCTTGGGACCTCTCATGAAGAAATTAATTAGGAAGGGAAGGTTCTAGTCTAATGGTTTCACTAATTAATTCATCCTCCTAATGAATGGGTCTAAACTTGGGTCCAATCTAAACTAACATATAAATGTTGGGTTCATGTATCTAATTAAACTAATTAGGTCCACTACACAAGTCTAAAATAAATACTACATATAAACAAACAATAAACAATACAACAAATAATTAATTACTCATGCACAATATTTAAATACAACACATCCTAAAATAAAATACCTGTGTCAATTACCAAACTACCCTTAATTGGAAATGTGAGGGTGACACTTGGAATCGTAAAAACTTTTGGTGACCTAAATTGGCATACCGACAGTATACTGGTATATACCGACGGTATACCGATGTATTGGAATCATTTAGCTTATGTCTTTTTTCTATCTCTAGACTGAAATACCAACGGTATAGTGGTGTATATCGATGGTATACTGATTTCTCTGACTTATTTTCCCCCCTTTTTTTCTAGTTTGGTCTTGGACGACATACCGACGGTATACCGCTTTTGTACTCTCTTGCATATGTTTTGCTTTCCATTGTACATTTTACTGCTTTTTGCTCGGTGCCCGTGCGCGTATTGCCTGTATATGTTTTCCTGTATTTTTTTCTATCTTACCAGTTTACTGTACCGTACCTATCCCCCCGTTAACATCATGTATAGTTTTTGGGCCACTATCCATTGTATTCCTGCCGTGTATAGTTTTGGGGACACCAACCCATTATATACCTGTCCTATACATTCCTGATAGTGACCCGACGCGGTGCACTCCTGATACTTGACCCTATGTATAGTTTGGGACACCTACCCATTATACACATGTCATGTACATACCTGATAGTGACTCATAGTAGTGCACTCCTGATACTAGGCATGTATATTACCTATTGTGGCTTATTATAGCGCACGCTCGTCATGATTATAACTGTGTGGTTGTTTTTTTGTCTACTCTTTTTCTTGTGCTTGTCAAATCATTATCCTGTCTAGTTCATCCATGCGGGGAGTATCATGTCTAGGATGGATTCTGCGACATGCCACACCCAGAATCCTAAAATAAACTGCTAAGGATTAATGACTACTTTAAATGATTAAAGCATCGGGTCAAAAGAATCTTTGGTTGCATGCAGTCCCGTTATCTTAACATCAGCCTGGATAAATTTGTAGCATGTCATCGAGTATGGCACATTTCTAGCACACCGTTGAGTGGAGCACCAGTACATATTTATTTTATGGTTTGGATAGCTATGACAGAATGCAGGATATGCAACCATAGAAATTCTCAGCTATTGCATCTTGTTAGTAATTAGGACTTGTGATAACCCTAGTTAGCTAACATAGCAAGACATATTATTGCTTGGTTGTGGATGTTGGTTGGAGTCCATTCTTGCTATGTCAATTCTTGTACTTGTCTTGTTTACTTTCTTGTTCCCTGTTCTAGCCAATTTCCTATTTACTTATATATTCTTGTCTACCTGACATGATCTTGTACTATACTCACATGATCCCTGTACCTATTTTTTGTCTCGATTTTACTTACATGATTCCCGTATATGCCACCCGTCCTGTTTATTGTATATGTTTCCTATTTTATTTATATTTTTCCCGTTTTCTTTTTTGTTCCCTGTGCACTTTATATTATCCTGGTTGTTATATACTGTTTAGGACCATGCAGCTTTGTGTTGTATTACTGATTTTAGTTCATAGTTTCGCCTCTTTTGTGGTATTTTCTATTTGGGGTCTGACCCCACTAGTTTTGTTTGGCCAGATCCGGTAGCGGAGATAGAGGATCTTCTATTTCTTTCCGAGGATAGTGACCACGCGGAGCACTAGACCGATTGAGTGGGTTTCTATCTTGTTCACCCACTTATTGTACATATTTGTCATTCCCCGTTCCCGATATTCATATTTGGAACGTATTTTTATTTTAGCATGGTTGTATGTGCATGAAGACTAGACCCATTCTTTGGTTTAACCTTACTCATGGTTTATTTTGTGGGTTGGTTCAACTCATGAGAACATTTGGTTCAACCCTCAAACCCTACCATATATAACCCAACATTTTTTTTTCTCTCTCTCTCTTCACTTCATCATTTCTTCCTCTTTCTTTAGCTTTCTCTCCCTATTTTATAGGCAAGTACATCTTGTATGAGAAATAGAGAAAACCTCCATATTATCATTCCATTGTATTTATTATGTGTTTCTAAGCACTTTTAGCTCTTGGAGTTTTCTGTTTTGATGGATGGATTAGTGTAGATCTATATTTCTAACTTACAATTTTATAGGTTTCATGAGTTTTTCTTGGTTTTGATCTATTAAACATGTGTCTTTGAAAACCATGACAGCGCTTTGGCTTTCTGTTTTGCTACATGACAGAGCTTTCAATTTAGAGCATTTTGGCTTTTGGTTCATCCAATTTGGACTTAAATTGAGGATTTTATAGACAAAACAAGATTTTAGTTTTTGGAGCTTTCCGCCATGGCTGAACCTGCTGTTGGAGAAGATTGTGTCCAACGAGCTATGCGGTTGAGAGTGCCATACGGTCCAAGAGGGTTATGCGGCCTAAACTTTTACCGCATACTGACAGCATGCGTCCATCTTGTTGGATGCATGACTGCTGATTTGCACAGTATCCTTGAATGCCTTGTGCTTTCACTCACTGAATGAATAAAATTTTTGCTAGTCCTAGAGAACTCCATGCGGCAGAGAACTCATGCGGCCTTGAACCCCATGCGTCCAGGAGAACATGCAGCCCCTATTTTTTGGACGCATGACTCTAAATCGTTAGCACTTATTTCTATAGTTTTGTCTTTTCTTTCTGACATACTTTATGGCTTGTCACCTCAGTCACATCAGTCACTTTATGTCACATCACTGATAGTTTATTTATTTGACTGTTACTTCAACACTTGTCCCAAGAAGTAGACTTAACCCTGGGCATGCGGCCAAGTGGTTCATGCGGCCTGACTTTTCATGCAGCCTGACTCTTCATGCGGCCTGACTTTTTATGCGGCCAGGATTGTCATGCGTCCTGATTTTCCTATGCGGCCTAGAGACACATGCGACCTTGCTTGTTTTGACTGAATGTCTTCTTGATTCATGTGACCCAATGTATAATTGGTAATTGGACTCGAATACTGTATCCATGCAGATACCACTATTGCCTGATTATTATTCATGATTTTATGTGCGCCGAGGAGCGACACATCCTGTTACGTATTAAGTATTTATATTTGGGTTGTGCATCGAGAATGCCTCCATACCTGAACGCGTGATATTATAAATATATATTATTTTCCCAGTACGGGCATAATAAGCGAGTCAAACTACCAAAGCCAGGCTAGGATATTGATTGTATGAATGCTGCATACACGCTCGGGTGAATCCAGATTTTACTTCCATGGATTCATATCTAGCATGCCCGTACTTTGTACGACATCTTAATAAAAATTCTCGTGTGACCACGCCTTGAGATTTCACACACAACATAGGGCTAATTAGGTAACTAAAAGTGGTAGTAACATTGGAGGGAACAGTATCCCAAGATCATGCCAACGAACCTTCCCACAGAGATTCATTCTAAGTGCGCTGTGGGCTGGCCATCACAGATACTGTATATCGTCTGCCTTAGTGGAGAGCAGTATATGACTTATTATTATGTTGAGCCACTATTTCAATATAGGAACACTGAAACCGCTAATACCGTATTTTTAGCGTAGTGGCCCTACGGGAGACTGGTGTATCCTGCAAGTGCCTATTTTATTATATTTGTTCGGTTAGCTCATGTTCGGTACTAGTATGATATGAGGATACTTAATATGCATTATTCTGAGATAACCTCAAACTCCATAAAATAGCAAGCCGCACAAATGATTGACCAATATAAAAAAAATATTTTGTTGTGATTGTATTATTCAGCTAGTAGCCAAGGGAAGTGGACTATCATAGTGTGATGGTTCAACCCTTGTCCTTGTTTGGTTGTAGGGTTGAGCCTTCGCACTAGGATAGGCCATGGACCTAAGTTACAACACTGAACCTATGTATTATTATATGTTTTCCATGGATTTTTGTTTCTCTATTTCGTGCTTCCTTTGTAGTACTTGCTATTTGGGGTCTAACCCCACTGGTTTTGCATGGCCAGGTTTCAAGCCAGCACCTGAGGATCCATTGTACTTTTCCCCTACTCATGGCATGCACCAGGAATATGGTCGCAGGGGATAGCGAGTGGATTTTCTTCTTTCCTGGTCATCTTGCACATTTACTTCTTTTTGGTATTTAGCCACCGGCACCTGTTAGCCGGCTCGTCTGAACATTAGTTTTTCTTACATGATTATATTAAATCAGACTGCAGTTGATCATTGTCATGTACTTATGTTACTCTTTCAGCTTCTTACTTTGCACAACTGGACTCTAGAATATTTTGAGAAAGCGTTTGTGATGCCTTATTGCTTATCATATATGCTCTATGCTTACTGTTTCTTGTTTGAATGATTGAGACATAAAAGCTCTTGACCCTAGGAGACTTGATTGTAGCATGCACCCCCTTGTCTTATACTTCCTTAATTGTCGTACGACCTATAGTACCTTGTACGGGGTAGCTGGCCATGTCCGTCTTCGTATTCCAGTACTGGGACATGACAAGGTTTTAGTGGTGGCCCATGCAGGTCTGTTCTTCAGACTTGTGGGGCGTCATTGTCATAGGAGTCCAATCAAACATGATCCTTCTTGAAATCATGAATTCGTCATATTCGATACTCAGCTTAAATTCTTCCAGATTGATTGTTTTCTTGTTCCTTTTCGTCATATTCTTGATGTTTCTTGTGCTCTTATTTATGGCTTCTTCTTCCCCCAATGTTGCAGCAACAAGAGAGACAGAGTTGCCAGTGGAACAAAATCCTGTGGAACCCCAACCAAGGATCCGAGTTAAGCCCACGATGAATGGGACAAAGCAGCAGGCTCCAGCTGTTCTCGTACCTCCCACAGTACTGAACGTACTGGATATCCCAACTATGCTAGAGATTATCCGTAGATTTTTCGCTTTCCAACAACACCAGATGGTGGTGCAACAACAACAACAACAGCAACATCAGCAACAACAGCTCCAACAGCAGGAACATAATATCCTTTTGAACCAAGGGTTACAGACGACCCTGGAACGAGGCAGAAGAACAGATTCTGGGGCATCTGTTAGATTTTTCAAACTGAACCCAAGATATTTCAATGGCACGGAGGATAAAATTACGGCAGATGATTGGCTCCAGGATATTGAGATCATTATGATAGCGGCTAAAGTTTCGGCCAAGGAAAAAGTTGTTTAGAGCAGGGAGCTCAACAAGGCTAAGGGCAGGCACTCATCTTGTCTTTGGAGGAAGCTATGGCATAGGGCGACGAGTGGCAGGTAACATTTTCGTTACAACCTTTCCTGCCATATTTTATTTATTTCTGGAGCTTCGCACTCATTTATATCTGCACAATATGTGCCACGTATTCGATTGAAGTTTGAGGCATTTCCAGCGAGGCTGAATATACTCACTGGCAATGGGATCATAGAAGTTAGTAGGGTGTGCCTAGCATGTCCAATCATATTATTTGGGCATTTATTACCTACAAAGTTGATCAAGTTTTCTATGGATAACTTTGACGTTATCTTAGGCATGGAGTTGTTGAGAGACAGTAATGCAATGATAGACTGTCGTGAGGGAAAAGTGCTATTTAAAATTCATGGTCTAGAAGAGTTTGTCCTTAGCAGAATAGCAAGAGACTGGCACAAAGGAGGACTCGCAACAGTAGCAAGGGAAGCAAATCCGCTGCCCAAGATAGTTGAAGAGTTCATGGATGTCTTTCCTAACGATCTTCCCGTATTACCCCCAGTTAGAGCGGTAGAGTTCTATATAGAGTTGATGCTAGGAACAGAACAAGTATCTCAGAAGGTGTACCCAATGTCACCATCAGAACTTGATCATTTATATCAACACGTGGAAGAACTGAAGGCGAAGAAGTTTATTTGGACCAGTGCATCACCGTGGGGAGCATCAACTGTATTGGAGAAGAAGAAGGATGGATCGACGCAGTTGTGTATGGATTACAGGCAATTGAATGCAGTAACCGTGAAGAAAAAGTATCCATTACCAAGGATTGATGATTTGTTGGACCAATTAAGTAGAGTTAGAGTCTTCTCCAAGATAGATTTATGATCAGGATATCATCAAGTGCGAGTCCGGGAGCAGGATATACCAAAGACAACATTTAGGTCACGATATGGGTATTAAGAATTCTTAGTTATGACATTCAAACTGACTAATGCTCCAGCAATATTCATGGACTGGATGAACCATATTTTGATGCCTTACTTAGACCAATTTGTCGTAGTATTCATTGATGATATCCTGGTATATTCTCGTAATGAGGAGGAGAATGAAGAACATCTCAGGATAGTTCTGCAGACTTTGAGGGAGTATCAGTTATATGGAAAGCTTAGTAAGTGTGAGTTTTGGCTGGATAGCATATCCTTTCTTGGATACATTATTTCTAGAGCATGTGTATCAGTTGATCCCAAGAAGGTAGAAGCAGTAGAGAACTTTCCAGTCCAAAGACAGTAGCGGAAGTGCGTAGTTACCTGGGCTTGACAGGATTCTACAAAAGATTTGTGTCAGATTTTGCTAAAATCTCGACACCATTGACTAGGTTGACACGCAAGAAAGTTAAATTTGTATGGTCAGCAGAATGTCAGATAGCCTTTGAAGAATTGAAGAAGAAGTTAATCTCTGCACCAATCCTTACTCTTCCAGCATGCTCCGGAGGATTCATAGTATACTATGATGTATCTGGAAAAAGGACTTAAATGTGTTTTGATACAGCAAGGGGGAGTGATAGCATATGCTTCTCGGTAGCTCAGAGATCACGAGAAGAACTATTCAACTCACGATATGGATATAGCAGTAGTCGAGTTTGCACTTAATCTATGGAGGCACTACTTATATGGTGATCGAGTAAAAATATTCACATATCATAAGAGTTTAAAGTATGTGTTCATGCAGAAGGATCTGAACATGAGGCAGAGAAGGTGGCTAGAGTTGTTAAAAGACTATGCCGTGGAACTTCCATACCATCTAGGCAAGGCTAATCTAGTAGATGATGCACTTAGCAGAAGAGGTGGCAAATTTATGTTGACTACTCAGAAGCACATTCTAGAAGACCTACGAGAGATGGGTATCGAGATATTACTTCCACAGAGTACAGGAGTTCAGACTAGCCTACAGATTCAGTCAACTTTGGTAGATAGAATCAAACTAGCTCAGGTAGAGGACCCGAAGATTCAAAAGCTACAAGAAGAATGTGAGTAAAGTCTTCGAAAGGAGTTGATAATACATGCAGATGGAACACTAAGGTTTGAAAATCGTCTATGCGCACCAAGGGGATATTCGGCAAGAAGTTATGACTGAAGCACACAGTTCTCAGTATTCCATTCATCCGGGAGGCACGAAGATGTACCGAGATATCAAGCAATATTTTTGGTAGAACGGAATAAAGAGAAAAATAGCACGCTTCGTATCGCGATGTCTGATATGTCAGCAAGTGAAGGCAGAACAATAGAGACCGGCAGGATTGTTGCAACTGCTTCCTATTCCAAAGTGGAAGTGGGAACACATCACGATAAACTTTATGATTGGTTTACCTAGATCACTGACTGGTCGAGATACAATTTTGGTGATAGTAGATCGTCTCACAAAAATAGCTCACTTTTTCATTTTCGAGTAGGACAGTTTACAGAACAATTGGCTGAAATATATATGCGACAGATAGTGAGACAACACAGTATCCCAATAAGTATCGTGTCAGGTCGAGATACTCGATTCACTTATCATTTTTGGAAAAGTTTACACTAGAGTTTGGGCACCAAGTTAAGATTCAGCACAGCTTAGCACCCCCAGACAGACGGACAATCAGAGAGAATCATCCAGACCTTGGAAGATATTGTATAAGCATGTACCTTAGATCTTGGTGGATCTTGGGAGAATCACCTTCACTTGGTGGAATTCTCGTATAACAACAGTTATCAGGCCAGTATTTAGATGGCACCTTTTGAAGCACTATACGGCAGAAAGGGTAGATCACCGTTGGCTTGGGATGACATTGGTGAGCGAAAGATGTTAGGTCCTAAAATGATCACGTAGACAGTAGAGGTTGTCAAGCATATCAGAGAGCGACTTCGGGTTGCATAAGATAGGCATCGCCTTTGGGCAGATCAGCATCGTAGACCTTTAGAGTTTCGTGTCGGCAACCACATATTTTTGTGGATTTTGCCTACCCATGGAGTCATTAGATTCGAGGTTTGCGGGAATCTTAGTTCGCGATATGTAGGTTCGTTCAATATTCTTGAGCAGGTAGGTGATGTTGCTTATTGTCTTGCCCTTCTGCCTTCGTTACGTGAGGTACACGATGTATTTCATGTGTCTCAATTGTGAAGGTATGTTCCGGATCTGAGTCAAATCCTCGTTTACCTGAATTAGTCGTTGGTACCGACTTATCTTACGAGGAGCAACCCGTATCCATATTGGACCGAAGGAAGAAGGTGCTCAAGAACCGAATTATTTTTCTTGTCCGGGTTGCTTGGGGATATCAAACTCTTTGAGAATCGACGTGGGAGCGCGAGGACGATATTCGGTCTCGGTACCCGCACATATTTGATTCGGAAGGTATAATCTACCTTATGCCTTCGTATCTAGTTTTTGTGATCTGGTGATCAACTTTATGTTGTGATGATATTGTTTGCATGTGTAGTTGCTAGTAGATTTGTATCGTACTTGTCCTGACTTCTCTAGCTATTGCTTGGATTCGAATTTTGAGGACGAAATTTTTCTAAGGTGGATAGAGATGTCACTTCCCGTTCCTGATATACGTATTTAGAACGTATTTTTATTTTAGCATGGTTGCATGTGCATGGAGACTAGATCCATTCTTTGGTTTAACCTTGCTCATGGTTTATTTTGTGGGTTGGTTCAACTCATGAGAACCTTTGGTTCAACCCTCAAACCCTACCATATATAACCCAATATTTCTCTCCCTCTCTCTCTTCACTTCATCATTTCTTCCTCTTTCTTTAGCTTTCTCTCCCCATTTCATAGGCATGTATACCTTGAATGAAAAATAGAGAAAACTCTCCATATTATTGTTCCATTGTGTTTATTATGTGTTTCTAAGCACTTTTTGCTACATGATAGAGCTTTCAATTTAGAGCATTTTGGCTTTTGGTTCACCCAATTGGACTTAAAGTGAGGATTTTATGGACAAAACATGATTTCAGCTTTTGGAACTTTCTGCCATGGCTGAACCTGCTGTTGGAGAAGACGAAGTCTTCATGCGGCCAGTAAGCTATGTGGCTGAAAGTGTCATGCGGCCTGAGAGAGTTATACGGCCTAAACTCTTATCGCATACTGACAATATGCATCCATCTTGTTGGACGCATAACTGCTGATTTGCATAGTTTTCTTGAACTCCTTGTGCTTTCACTCACTGAATGAATAAAAATTTTCCTAAGTCCTAGAGAACTCCATGCGACAGAGAACTCCATACGGCAAAGACTTCATGCGGCCTTGAACCCCATGTGGCACCGACACTCATGCGGCCAGAAGAATATACAGACCCTATTTCTTGGACGCATGACTCAGAACCGTTGGCACTTATTTCTATAGTTTTGTTTTTCTTTCTGACACACTTTATGGCTTTTCACCTCAGTCACATCAATCACTTTATGTCACATCACTGATACTTTATTTATTTGGCTGTCACTTCAACACTTGTCCCAAGGAGTAGACTTAACCCTGGACATGCAGCCAAGTGGTTCATGCGACCTGAATTTCCATACGGCATGACTCTTCATGCGGCCTGACTTTTCATGCGGCCTAACTTTTTATGATACCAGGATTGTCATGCGGCCTGATTTTTCCATGCGGCCTTGCTTATTTTGACTGAATGGCTTCTTGATTCATGTGACCCAATGTATAATTGGTAATTGGACTCGAATACTGTATCTGTGCTGAAACCACTATTGCCTGTTTATTATTCATGATTTTATGTGCACCGAGGAGTGACACATTATGTCACGTGTTAAGTGATTATATTTGGGTTGTGTATCGAGAATACCTCTAAATCCCTAAACGTGTGATATTATAAATATACATTATTTCCCCAACACGGGCATAATAAGCGAGTCAAAGTACCAAAGCATGGCTAGGACATTGATTGTATGAATGTTGCATACACGTTCGGGTGAATCCAGATTTTACTTCCATGGATTCGTATCTAGCATTTCTGTACTTTGTACGACGTCTTCAGGAAAATTCTCATGTGACCACGCCTTAAGATTTTAAACATACATTATTTTATTATATTGGTTCGGTTAGCTCATGTTCGGCACTGGCGTGAGCTAAGGATACTTATTATGCATTATTCTGAGATAACCTCAAACTCCACAAAATAGAAAGCCGTATAAATGATTGGCCGATATAAGAAATTGATTTGGTTTTGATTGTATTATTCAGCTAGTAGCATATGGAAGTCGACTATCATAGTGTGATGGTTTAACCCCTGTCCTTGTTTGCTTGTAGGGTTGAGCCTTCGTGCTAGGATAGGCCATGGACCTAAGTTACAACACTGAAACTATGTATTATTATATGTTTTCCTTGGATTTTTATTTTTCTATTTCGTGCTTCCTTTGTGGTACTTGTTATTTGGGGTCTAACCCCACTGGTTTTGCATGGCCAGGTTTTGAGCCAACACCTGAGGATCCAGCGTACTTTTCCCCTACTCATGGCGCGTATCAGAAATATGGTCACAGGGGATAGCGAGTGAGTTTTCTTCTTCCCTGCTCGTTTTGCACATTTACTTCTTTTTGGCGTTTAACCACCAGCACATGTTAGCCGGCTCGTCTGGACATTAGTTTTTCTTACATGATTGAATTAAATCAGACTGCAGTTGATCACTGTCATGTACTTATGTTACTCTTCCAACTTCTTATTTTGCACAGCTAGACTCCAGAATATTTTGAGAAAGCATTTTGGATGCCTTATTGCTTATCATATATACTTTATGCTTACTCTTTTCTTTGAATGATTGAGACATAGAAGCTCTTGACCCTAGGAGACTTGATTGTAGAATGCACCCTCTTGTCTTATACAACCGTGATCGCCGTACGACGTATAGTACCTTGTACGGGGTAGTTGGACATGTTCGTCTCTGTATTCCGGTACTGGGGCGTGACAATATTCTTTTGTGACGTTTAGTCTCGAGCACTTGTTTAGCTCGTATTTTGGACTTGATACATCGCCTATTGGGCATTACATGATTAGCATATTCTAGAATATAACTAGAGTTGATCATGTATGGCTATTGCTCTTGCTAGTTCTTCATTTTTTTATTACTAGCTTCATGATCATCTATGTATATTTAGTTTGGTACGCTTTACTATCTTGCTTCTGGTGATCATATATCATATTTATTGCTCTATCTGTTTGTGATTGAGACACTAGAATTGCTTGACTTAGGATTGACTGTTGGCTTCTAGCATTAACTCCCCCCATGTCTATTCACAGCTGTGATCGTATCTCGGGGTACTGGAGTACTCTAGTATACGTTGCTGGCTTTGTCTGCCCCCGCTCTCCAATATTCTGGTTCTAGGGCCTGACAAATACACAGCTAAACTACATGTTGATATAATTAACTAATTAAGAAAATAACCTAGAGCTTGATATAATTAACTAATTAGTATGATCATAATTCTATTACTAATAGATGCAAGTTGAGGAAGCTGGTGTTTCGTGCACTACATATACCTAGCGGCTTGGAACAAAAATATACATATATACACCAGTGGTGAGTGACTTGAAAGCACATGAATGAATATGAATAGGTAAACATAATATACACCAGATGTGGTTGCCATGATAGAGCAAGATAAATAAAAAAGCTGTTTTTGGAATGTAGGCAACGCTACATACTAGATAGGATCATGGACCCACACCAATCAAGGTTGCCATGTCCTTGAAATTCGAGCCAGCGAGGTTGCATGAAACATAAACATTCTCCCCTCATAGTGATCTAGATGAGATAGTCTAGTTAACTACCTATCATGTTCATTTAGCGGTTCTCGAGCTATGGAGAGTAGAGAATCATCCTATAAAGACATACGCGTTGATCGGAATAAATTTATTATCTAGCCCCTACAATTACCATCGTACCACACTACGTACGATGGACTGGATAATTCCTCGTGTTGGATTGTAATCTGGGTATCCACCTGACATTATAGTCCAACACAAAGATTTATACAGGCCCAAGAATGCAGGTAGTTTAGCAAACAACCAAGCATAAAAGTACACAATTCTAGAATATCAACATCATATGACAAGTACAATATATGAGACTTGAACTTGGCTAGAAATGACCATGCGTTAGGATTTGAGTATCATATACAAGGCATGTATAACTCATGATATGTACTCGTAGACATTCTAGACAAGTGCGAACGCTCAACAGGAGCAAACTATCTGCAAGATCTATTACAATCTCTATGCAAGAGAAATGATTGTACGTATGAGATTTTAGAAATACTCGTGTCGTAATGTAACTAAAACAAAACACAGGAATGATAACAAATAGTTAAGAATTCAAATCAATGGTTAAAATCTTAAAAGTCAAGAAAAAGTAAATCAAAAGTATGCAGAAAAATCCAACACAAACATCTCACAAATTCCACTAATTTGGGTCTAAATCCATTATTGGCAGTATACGAGTGGTATACCCCGATATGCAACACACTCGACAACAGTTGAAAATTTATGTAGCCGAAAATTTTGTTTCGGCCAATAAAAAAATCTAATTTTAACTCGGATTTAACTTTTAAAAGGCCTAAATCATATAAAATAAATTTCCCGCATGATGGAACCATTAGTTATACAAAATTCAGAGATTATAAGATGGTTACATCAAATTTATTCCAAAATAGGTTTTCGGTCTCAAAATATACATACGGTTGTCGGGCACGATTCCGTGTGCCCAACCGCAATAAGCATCCTTTAATTTTTTTAACAAGTCTGGAGCAGTCATTGAAATATGTCAAAAAAATATGACTTCTTGGCAATTTTTGCCTGAACCGAGATTATGGTCTGGCCAACTCATATTCCGTGTGGCAACAAAAAGTGTGTACAAAAGCTTCTGGAAAAATTTGAAAACCAATCGGTCCCAACCAAAATTCAGATTATGAGCAAGTGACTACTTTGTCAGCTACTGAAATACGAAAACAGATTTGTCCAGCTACCCCGTACAAGATGTTATATGTCGTACGACGGTCACGGCTGTATAAGACAAGGGGGTGCATACTACAAAAAAGTCTCCTATGGTCAAGAACTTTTATGTCTCAATCATTCAAACAAGAAACAGTAAGCATAGAACATATATGATAAGCAATAAGGCGTCCCACACACTTTTTCAAAATATTCTGGAGTCCAACAGTGCAAAAATAAGAAGCTAGAAGAGTAATAAAAGTACATGACAGTGATCAGCTGTAGTCTAATTTAATACAATCATGTAAGGAAAACTAATGTCCAGACGAGTCGGCTAACATATGTCGATGGCTAAATGCCAAAAAGAAGTAAATGTACAAGACGAGCAAGAAAGAAGAAAACCCACTCGCTATCCCCTGCGACCATATTCTTGATGCGTGCCATGAGTTGGGAAAAATTACGCCGGATCCTCAAGTGTTGGCTCAAAACCTAGCCATGCAAAACCAGTGGGGTTAGACCACAAATAGCAAGTACCACAAAAGAAGCACAAAATAGAGAACCAAAAACCCAAAGAAAACATATAATAATACATAAGTTCAGTGTCGTAACTTAGGTCCATGGCATATCCTAGTGCTAAGGCTCAACCCTACAACTAAACAAGGACAAGGGTTGAACCATCACACTATGATAGTCCACTTCCCTAGGCTACTAGCTAAATAATACAATCACAACCAAATACATTTCTTCCTAAATCTACCAATCATTTGTACGACTTGCTATTTTGTGGAGTCTAGGGTTATCTCAGAATAATGCATAATAAGTATCATCAGATCACACCAGTGCCGAACATGAGCTAACCGAACCAAATAATAAAACAGGCACTTGCAAGATGCACCAGTCCCCCGTAGGGCTACTGCGCTAAAAATACGGTATTAGCGGTTCCAGTGTTACTATATCGAAACAGTGGCTCGGCATAATAATAAGTCAGATACTGCACTCCCCTAAGGCGGATGATATATAGTATCTGTAGTGGCCAGCCCACAGTGCACTTAGAATGAATCTATGTGGGAAGGTTTGTTGGCATGATCTCGGGATACCGTTCTCTCCAATGTTACTACTACTTTTAGTTTCCAAATTAACCCTATGTCATATTTAAAATCTCAAGGCATGGTCACATGAGAATTTTTCTTAGGATATCGTATAAAGTACGGGCACGCTAGATACGAATCCATGGAAGTAAAATCTAGATTCACCCGAGCGTGTATGCAACATTCATATAATCAATATCCTAACCACGCTTTGGTAGTTGACTTGCTTATTATGCCCGTGCTGGAAAAATAATATATATATTTATAATATCACACGTTTAAGAATTTGGAGGCATTCTCGATGCACAACCCAAATATAATCACTTAACACGTGACATGATGTGTCATACCTCGGCGCACATTAAATCATGAACAATAATCATGCAATAGTGGTATCAGCACGGATATAGTATTCAAGTCCAATTACTAATTATACATTGGGTCACAAGAGTTAAGAAAATATTCAATCAAAACAAGCAGGGCCGCATGGGTCTCTAGGCCGCATGTGAAGTCAGACCGCATGACAATCCTGGCCGCATATGAAGTCAGGCCGCATATAAATTCAGGGCCGCATGGAAACTCGGGCCGCATGAAGTCAGGCCGCATAAACAACTTGACCGTATGCTCAGGGTTAAGGTCTACTCCTTGGGACAAGTGTTGAAGTGACAGTCAAATAAATAAAGTGTCAGTGATGTGACATAAAGTGACTGATGTGACAAGCCATAAAGTGTGTCAGGAAAAAAAGACAAAACTATAGAAATAAGTGCCAACGGTTCAGAGCCATGCGTCCAAGAAATTAGTGGCTGCAAGCTCTCCAGGCCGCATGAGTGTCCGTGCCGCATGGAATTCAATGCCGCATGGATTTCTCTCAGACTTAGCAAAAAATTTATTCGTTCAGCGAGTGAAAGCACAAGGTGTTCAAGGACACTGTAAAATTAGCAGTCATGCGTCCAACAAGATGGACGCATGCTGTCAACATGCGACAAGAGTTTAGGCCGCATAACCCTCTCGGGCCATATGGCACTCTCAACCGCATGTCAAAATGGCCGCATGGGAACTTTGTTTTCTCCAACAGCAGGTTCGGCCATGGTAGAAAAGATCCAAAAAATGAAATCTTGTTTTGTTCATAAAAATCTCATTTCAAGTCCAAATCGGATGAACCAAAAGCCAAAATGCTCTAAATTGAAATCTCTATCATGTAGCAAAAATAGGTTTTCAAAGACACAAGTTAAATAGATCAAAACCAAGAAAAATTATGAAACCCTAAGTTTAGAAATATAGATCTATACTAATCCACCCATCAAAACAGAAAACTGCAAGAACTAAAAGTGCTTAAAACACATAATAAATATAATAGAACAATAATATGGAGGGTTTCTCCATTTCTTATGCAAGGTGTACTTGCCTATGAAATGGGAAGAGAAAGCTAAAGAATGAGGAAGAAATGAAGAAGTGAAGAGAGAGAGAGAGAGAGAGAGAGAGAGAGAGAGAGAGAGAGTTCGAATGGGTTATATATGGTAAGGTTTGAGGGTTTGAGGGTTGAACCAAAGTTCTCATGAGTTAAACCAACCCACAAAATAAACCATGAACCAGATTAAACCAAAGAATGGGTCTAGTCTCCAAGCACATGCAACCATGCTAAAATAAAATATGTTCCAAATACGTATATCGGGAACGAGGAGTGATATCTCTATCCACCTTAGAAAAATTATGTCCTCGGAATTCGAATCCAAGCAATAGCTAGAGAAATCATGACAAGCACGATACAAATCTACTAGCAACTACACATGTAAGCAATATTATCACAACATACAGGTGATCACCTGATCACAGAATCCGAGATATGAAGGTGTAAGAAAGAATATACCTTCTGAATCGAATAGGTGCGGGTACCGGGATTGAATATTGTCCTCGCACTCCCACGTCGATTCTCCTAGAGAGTGATGGCCCCAAGCAACCCGGACAAGAGAAATAGTCTAATTCTTGAGTACCTTCTCCTTTCGGTTCAATATGGATACAGGTTGCTCCTCATAAGATAAGTCGGTACCAACGACTAATTTAGAGTGATCGAGGATATGACTCGGATCCGGAATATACCTATGCAACTGAGACACATGAAATACATCATGTGTAAACTCCCTCACCCAAAATAGGTATTGTGTATATTTTATATTAGTATATTTATTATAGATTATTTTAAGTATTGAATTACTTTAGAGTATTCTTTTAGTTAATTAGAAAATAAATTTCTTAGTATATTTACTTATGTAAATATTATTTAGAATCATTTTTAGGCTATTTTAGATTTTTGGAAATTTTTCTAGAATTTTTAGGTAATTAAAACATAGGAAACCTAAATTTCTAGGACTTCCATGATTTACTATGAGTCCATACTTGCATATTATTTCTACCAAATATTTATTTTAGGTTAAAATATTTAATTATATTTTTCTGTAATTATTTAAAATTTTAAGAAATTTATTTAGATTTTTGAAATTATTTAGGATATATATAGTCTTAATATTATATAGATGATAATTTAGTGTTAATAGATATTAATAAGATTATATATAAATTATTTTAATTTTATTTAAGATTATAAATTATTGAGATAAACTCAAACGCTATTTTAAATTAATTTAAATCCTGAGCCTACTAGGAAAACAACTTCATGCATATCCTATCATTATTTAAACTGATCATAATCATATCCAAATTAGCCAATCCTAGTCGTATTCAATTAAGTAGTGTCCACCATTATAAATACCTCGTCCTTCATATTTTTTTCCCCAAAACCCTCTCTTTTTCGTCCAAAAAGAGTCAAAATTCGTCATAAATTCAGCCTCATTTTCTAGTAGTTATGACGACTTAAAAAGACGATATCTCCTAGCTCCGGACTCCAAACGCGCTCCAGTTTTTTTGTTAGAACTATATAAAGGTTAATTTTCTGAATATATAAATTATTTTAATAATTTATGAACATATTTTTCCAGAAAATTCTAAAAGTGTCAGTTGTCCAAAATCAGACGCATTTTGGTATTTTTGAGATTACGGGAGATCCCGGACTCGGAATTACGAACCGTTTGAAGTTTCGGAAAGTTTACATGATGAACTTACATAAAATTACTTTTCCAAAATTTAACATGCAAGTTTAATCTACTGTGAAATTTGTGCAACGTAGACGTAAATAGGAAACCACCAAAAACTGTCATCTATGCGCCCTTGTGGCCATAACTTTTTACCGACTTGTGATTTTATGAAACTGTAGATTCCAGCATTCATGTAGCATTGAAATCTATATGATTCTACATACAAATCTAGGATTTGAGTTGGTTGACTTTTTGATCAACGGATTGCCTCGATTTGCGTGTCACGGATCACAAATCCGTAAAGTTAATTTTCTTTGGACCAAAATTAGGGTTTAGTAATAAAATCAGATTATAATAAGAATAAAATACTATTTTATGTTATTTTATTCAGAATAGATTAAAATGGAGGAACCTATTCACCCACTTTTGTAACCTAACTTGTTTAATTTATGTGACGGGTAGATCGGACGACGCCTTGAGTTGGGACTTCATTCTTTTCAGACCAGGCAAGATACCTTGCCAAATTGCTTACAGTATTTTGCATGCTTATTTTATTTCTGTATATTCATTGCATTTCTGTATATTTCTTGCATGTGTAGTTTTCTTTCAGTCATTACTATATATTAGATATGTTGACACACACATGGCACTTAGTATCATAAGAGGACAATCATTAGGTGTATGGGCTTTAACCACTCTGGTAAACCATAGTAACTAGCACGCACTATGGTGGTCGTGTCCGATGGTCGCTACCCCCGAGGTATGTCGATTGATGGAGTCACGAGGGTCGCTACCCCCGAGGTATGTCGGATGATGATGTTCTAGACGGGTGTGTGAGTTGTGAGGCTTAGATCGAGTAGCCTACCCTTTTCCATACGTCAAAAAATTGTCCTCATTTGCATTCATATAGATTGTCTTGTACAGCGTACTTATTTATTTTTAAATATTATGCATGTTTACTGTATTCAAATTGGCTTGCTTCTATGTATCTTGTTACGTCCCTCTGAGGACCTGGTCCCTTTCCAGATGTATCTGTTCTTGAGTATTTGCAGGAGCGCAGATTTGGATGGTTATATATGTTTTGAGGTTGTCTTCTCTTCGAGCCCCGTGGTTGTTAGATGGTATTCTTATATTGTATTTATTGTGTTGTACTTTTTCATTCGAGTTGGTAGTGGATTTGTTTCCATCCAACCATCATCTTTAGATACTTCTTAGTGAGATCTAGTTACATAAATGCTGGTTATTCATTTATATTTGATTTCGTGGATGAGATTTAGATTATACCTTGTGACTTGTGATACATTTTATACCACTTGTGGATTGATATTCATATTACAGCGTACGTGTAGATTTTGGTTTCCATATATTGGAGTTGCCATATCCATGCGGCTGGCATGCTTACGTGTCCTGGTCCTACGTATTTGGGGACTGGGGAGTGACATCATGCACCTCACGTAGCGAAGGCGGAAGGACAAGACGATAACCAACATCGCCTACCCGCTCGAGAATATCGAACGGACCTACGTATCACGGACTAAGCTTCCCGCGAACCCCGAATCTAATGACTCCACGGGTAGGCGAAATCCCAAGAACACGTGGTCGCCGACACGAAACTCTAAAGGTCTATGATGCTGATCGACCCAATGCCGATGTCGGTCTTGTGCAACCCAGAGTCGTTCTATAATCTGCTTAACAACCTCTACTGTCTTCATGATCATTTCAGGGCCTAACATCTTTCGCTCACCAAGGTCGTCCCAAGCCAATGGTGACCTACACTTCCTGTCGTGTAGTGCTTCAAAATGTGCCATCTGAATACTAGCTTGATAACTATTGTTATACGAGAATTCTACCAAGTGAAGATAATTCTCCCAAGATCCACCAAGGTCTAAGGTACAGGCTTGTAACATATCCTCCAAGGTCTGGATGGTTCTCTCTGATTGTCCGTATGTCTGGGGGTGATAAGTTGTGCTGAATCTTAACTCGGTGCCCAAGCTCTGCTGCAAACTTTTCCAAAAATAAGAAATGAACCATGTATCTCGGTCTGACACGATACTTACTGGGATACCATGCTGTCTCACTATCTGTCGCATATACATTTCAGTAAATTATTCTGTAGACTGTCCTACTCGAAAAGGAAGAAAGTGAGCTACTTTTGTGAGACGATCTACTATCACCCAAACTGTATTTCGACCAGTCGGTGATCTAGGTAAAATAGTCACAAAGTCCATCCTGATGTGTTCCCACTTCCACTCTAAAATAGGAATTGGCTGCAATAATCATGTCGGTCTCTATTGTTCTGCCTTCACTTGCTGACATATCAGACATCACGATATAAAGCGTGCTATTTTCCTCTTCATTCCATTCCACCAAAAGTGTTGCTTGATAACTTGGTACATCTTCTTGCCTCCCGGATAAATAGAATACTGGGAACTATGTGCTTCAGTCATAACTTCTTGCCGAATATCCTCGCTTGGTACGCATAGACGATTCCCAAACCTCAGTGTTCCATTCGCATTTATTGTCAACTCCTTCCGAAGACCTGACTCACATTCTTCTCGTAGCTTTTAAATCATCGGGTCCTCTGCCTGAGCTAGTTTGATTCTATCTACCAAAGTTGACTGAATCTGTAGGCTAGCCTAAACTCCTGTACTTTGTGGAAGTACTATCTCGATACCCATCTCTCGTAAGTCTTCTAGAATGTGCTTCTGAGTAGTCAACATAAATTTTTTACCTCTTTTGCTAAGTACATCAGCTACTACATTAGCCTAGCCTGGATGGTACTAAAGTTCCACGTCATAATCTTTCAACAACTCTAGCCACCTTCTCTGTCTCATATTCAGGTCCTTTTGCGTGAATATATACTTCAAACTCTTATGATCTGTGAATATTTCTACTTGATTGCCATATAAGTAGTGCCTCCATAGCTTAAGTGCAAATACTACTGTTGCTAGCTCCAATTCATGAGTTGGATAGTACTTCTCGTGATCTCTGATCTGTCGAGAAGCATACTCTATAAATCCTCCTTGTTTCATGCAAAACACATCCAAGTCCCTTGCCTGATGCATCACAGTACACTGTGAATCCTCCGGAGCCTGCTGGAAGAGTAAGGATTGGTGTAGAGATTACTTCTTCTTCAATATTTTAAAGGCTATCTGACATTCCGTTGACCACACAAATTTAACTTTCTTATGCGTCAACCGAGTCAATGGTGCCAAAATTTTAGCAAAATTTGACACAAATCTTTTGTAGTATCTTGCCAAGTCCAGAAAACTACGTACTTCACTATCTTTGAAATTGCCCAGTTCTCTACTGCCTCTACCTTTTTGGGATCAACTAACAATCCTGCTCCAGAAATAATGTACCTAAGAAAGGATATGTGATCCATCCAGAACCCACACTTACTAAGCTTTCCATATAACTGGTGCTCCCTCAAAGTTTACAGAACTATCCTGAGATATTCTTCATGCTCCTCCTCATTACGAGAATATACTAGAATTTTATCGATAAATACTACAACAAATCGGTCTAAGTAAGGCATGAAAATACGGTTAATCAAGTCCATGAATACCGCTGGAGCATTAGTCAGTCCGAATGGCATAACTAAGAATTTGTATTGCCCGTATCGTGACCTAAATGTTGTCTTTGGTATATCCTGTCACGCCCCGATCTCCCGCAGGCAAATCGGCCGTTCCCGCTAGGCGGGAATCACCCTCGCCAGCGCTCACGCGGAACGATCGCTTAACCCATCCGGGCGTGATGCCGCACGAGCGTGAGCCACGCCCGTGTAAGGCCATGGTTCATTGGCTGGCGGCAAGAGTTCTAAGCCACAGAGTCGCACAGATTGTCCGAGTGCAGCGGAGTCATGAACGCATAGGCGATCGGTAACAGGTTCACTGAGTCGACAATATAGCGGAAGCATTGAAACAAAGTAAAGTAATCTCTTTATTGATATGAACAAGTGTTACAGGCGGCGTATAGCCGAGATTACAAGTCGCTCAAGCCTCTCTCTCCGAAACAGTAAAAGCGTGCCAAGTGGCTACAACTGTGAAATGATTGTACAGGCGATGGTCAGGCGATGTTCACAACTTATGTCTTGTATAAGCGCTTCAGTCCCGGACGCACCGTTGCAAGGCTTTAGAGGGAACTCCTGGCCTTAGCACGTACGAAGGAGGCGTCCGCACCGCACGAGGTTCTCCCGCACCCTGCATATCAAACTGGTGGATTATCAGTACATTGAATGCACTGGTGGGGAAGCTACTCGCCCGCTCGACAAATCCAAACACGTAATACAGATTCCGTGCACAACTATTCAGTTGTCTTTCTAGTTGCCTTAGGATCAGTTTCATGCAAACATTGAATAGCTTAACGTGTCGGGCAGTGCGCCGTGCGATGTTTGAGGAAACACGGCGAGACTTACCAACTTACCATTTCTCCTTCCCTGTCCAAGGCAAACATGATTAATTCAAGCAGGGGCATGTATAAACATTCAGGAGGCAAGCATATGCAAACAGGAGGGTCATTTTTAACATGATCGTTCAGGTATTCAGTTGTTTCTTGATGCGATGCAGTGACTCGCACGCGGATAGCCGCTAAGCGAGGATGACTTATCTATATGAACACGGTCGCTGGCAAAGCCATTATGGACACTAGTCTTAAACGAAGATGGTTTGCAGCCAATGTACAGTGGTGCCACAAGCCATCTCGTCCAGTACAGTAGACTATACAGTAAGTTCAGCCATGGAGCGGATGGTATGCAGCGAAAGAACGGTAGGTGCTGCACACTATCTCGTCCAGTACAGTTGGCTGAAACAGTGGAGTTCCATCCGGATCGGAGCGGCCCCAGTGCCCCGGAGACCGTCCGTGGAACTATGCCTCGTTTTCGAGTTGTCCGCGACATGCAGGTCAGGGTCAGGGTCAGTTTCCCCTTCACTAGATACTCGAGTACTGTAGAACAGGAGTACAGTGGTACAGTGGTACAGTGGTACAGTAGAACAGTATAACAGTAGTACAGTAGTGCACGATTACAGGAGGTGCTTGAATCATGATTCTGCACAGTGATTAACTTGTCTTGATGCATTCCCCTGGTTCGGGGCTGCCTGGTGACCTAACGGTCCCGGATACTTGCAGGAATATTCAGGCACGGAACGACTACGTAGTAGTCTCCCGGGGTTTGGATGAAAACACGGTAACATTCAAGCAGACAAGCATGCATTTCTAAGGAACATAAGCAGGCACGTTGCTCGGGCCCGAAGGTAGTCCGAGAGATGAAACCGTTAAGGGACTTAGCATGCGAGGGTCTGAATATAAGCAGTATTTCCTTTTCCATGTTCTAGCAAGCAATACAAGTTGGGATTATTCCCTTAGCTAGGTGCGTTGGATTTATTAGCATGCAGGGGATGATTCACCTAGCGAGTAGCATAAACATTCCAGATTTTATGTGTGCTGGCTAAGCAAGGACAAGTTCACCGTAGCCACCCACCTTAGCGATGATTCGCCTCGGTAGAGCGATACGTCTGAGCGAGCCTCTGAAAGTCCAAGGCGGGTTCCTGTAGGGGCAAGTCTGGATATCCTTTGCTTCTTGATCGAGGCAAAGCAGGTCGGGACAGCTGCACGATTACCGATTGAGTCGGCAGTCCGCTTGAGCGGAACAGGGTGTTACATCCTACCCAACTTAGAAAAAGTCTCGTCCTCGAGACTTACTAAGGACAAGCAGTAATCTAGGGTTGAGGCAATCCTAGACAAGTCGTTGCACTTGTTCATTTGGATCTTCACTTGCACAAGCTTCAAAATCAGCATATCGCTTAGACTGGATCGTGCGCACCTTCGACATGCATTTCTAGTGTGAACACGTCAACCAGCTTAGTGATAGCGAAGTTTTAGCACTCGAGTTTCACCTTTTCTTAAGTCTTGGATGGTGCACTAGTTCAAGGCGTCCCTCGAATAGATGCATTCAACCAAACTTAGGGTTAGTGAAAATCGGACAAGCTACTAGCGATACTCTCGAAGGGTCCGCACAGGTTGGCACAAAGGCCACTCGCAGCATACAACCAGACAAGCAAGCATATCATTCAAAACGTATTTTGAAAGTATTTAGACTTATTGTTGGAACATCCCATCGAGGCATTGAGAGAGAGCGTGCACATAACCCACGAACGAGCTTTCGAAACAGAGATATCGAATCGAAGTCCAAAGGCGTAGAAGCCAGGCTCTGATACCAACATGTCACGCCCCGATCTCCCGCAGGCAAATCGGCCGTTCCCGCTAGGCGGGAATCACCCTCGCCAGCGCTCCCGCGGAACGATCGCTTAACCCATCCGGGCGTGATGCCGTACGAGCGTGAGCCACGCCCGTGTAAGGCCATGGTTCATTGGCTGGCGGCAAGAGTTCTAAGCCACAGAGTCGTACAGATTGTCCGAGTGCAGCGGAGTCATAAACGCATAGGCGATCGGTAACAGGTTCACTGAGTCGACAATATAGCGGAAGCATTGAAACAAAGTAAAGTAATCTCTTTATTGATATGAACAAGTGTTACAGGCGGCGTATAGCCGAGATTACAAGTCGCTCAAGCCTCTCTCTCCGAAACAGTAAAAGCGTGCCAAGTGGCTACAACTGTGAAATGATTGTACAGGCGATGGTCAGGCGATGTTCATAACTTATGTCTTGTATAAGCGCTTCAGTCCCGGATGCACCGTTGCAAGGCTTTAGAGGGAACTCCTGGCCTTAGCACGTACGAAGGAGGCGTCCGCACCGTACGAGGTTCTCCCGCACCCTGCATATCAAACTGGTGGATTATCAGTACATTGAATGCACTGGTGGAGAAGCTACTCGCCCGCTCGACAAATTCAAACACGTAATACAGATTCCGTGCACAACTATTCAGTTGTCTTTCTAGTTGCCTTAGGATCAGTTTCATGCAAACATTGAATAGCTTAACGTGTCGGGCAGTGCGCCGTGCGATGTTTGAGGAAACACGGTGAGACTTACCAACTTACCATTTCTCCTTCCCTGTCCAAGGCAAACATGATTAATTCAAGCAGGGGCATGTATAAACATTCAGGAGGCAAGCATATGCAAACAGGAGGGTCATTTTTAACATGATCGTTCAGGTATTCAGTTGTTTCTTGATGCGATGCAGTGACTCGCACGCGGATAGCCGCTAAGCGAGGATGACTTATCTATATGAACACGGTCGCTGGCAAAGCCATTATGGACACTAGTCTTAAACGAAGATGGTTTGCAGCCAATGTACAGTGGTGCCACAAGCCATCTCGTCCAGTACAGTAGACTATACAGTAAGTTCAGCCATGGAGCGGATGGTATGCAGCGAAAGAACGGTAGGTGCTGCACACTATCTCGTCCAGTACAGTTGGCTGAAACAGTGGAGTTCCATCCGGATCGGAGCGGCCCCAGTGCCCCGGAGACCGTCCGTGGAACTATGCCTCGTTTCTGAGTTGTCCGCGACATGCAGGTCAGGGTCAGGGTCAGTTTCTCCTTCACTAGATACTCGAGTACTGTAGAACAGGAGTACAGTGGTACAGTGGTACAGTAGAACAGTATAACAGTAGTACAGTAGTGCACGATTACAGGAGGTACTTGAATCATGATTCTGCACAGTGATTAACTTGTCTTGATGCATTCCCCTGGTTCGGGGCTGCCTGGTGACCTAACGGTCCCGGATACTTGCAGGAACATTCAGGCACGGAACGACTACGTAGTAGTCTCCCGGGGTTTGGATGAAAACACGGTAACATTCAAGCAGACAAGCATGCGTTTCTAAGGAACATAAGCAGGCACGTTGCTCGGGCCCGAAGGTAGTCCGAGAGATGAAACCGTTAAGGGACTTAGCATGCGAGGGTCTGAATATAAGCAGTATTTCCTTTTCCATGTTCTAGCAAGCAATACAAGTTGGGATTATTCCCTTAGCTAGGTGCGTTGGATTTATTAGCATGCAGGGGATGATTCACCTAGCGACTAGCATAAACATTCCAGATTTTATGTGTGCTGGCTAAGCAAGGACAAGTTCACCGTAGCCACCCACCTTAGCGATGATTCGCCTCGGTAGAGCGATACGTCTGAGCGAGCCTCTGAAAGTCCAAGGCGGGTTCCTGTAGGGGCAAGTCTGGATATCCTTTGCTTCTTGATCGAGGCAAAGCAGGTCGGGACAGCTGCACGATTGCCGATTGAGTCGGCAGTCCGCTTGAGCGGAACAGGGTGTTACATATCCTGCTCCCGAACTCGCATCTGATGATATCCTGATCGTAAATCTATCTTGGAGAAGACTCTTGATCCACTTAATTGGTCAAAAAAATCATCAATCCCTGGTAATGGGTACTTGTTATTCACGGTCACTGTATTAAGCTGCATGTAATCCATACACAACCACGTCGATCCATCTTTCTTCTTTACTAATACCGCTGATGCTCCCCACGGTGATGCACTAGTCCAAATAAACTTCTTCGCCTTCAGTTCTTCCACGTGTCATTATAATTGATCAAGCTCTGATGGTGACATAGGGTACACCTTCTGGGATATTGGTTCTGCTCCTGGCATCAACTCTATACAGAACTCTACTGCTCTAACTGGGGGTAATCCGGAAAGATCATTGGGAAAGTCATCCATAAACTTTTCAACTATCTTGGGCAGCGGGTTTGCTTCCTTTGCTACTGTTGAGACTCCTCCCTTATTCTGGTCTCTTGTTATTCTGCTAAGGACAAACTCTTCTAGACCAGAAATTCTAAACAACACTCTACCCTCTCGACAGTCTATCGTTGCATGACTGTCTCTCAACCAGTCCATGCCTAACGTAACATCAAAGTTACCCATAGAGAACTCGATTTACTTTGCAGATAATAAATGTCCATATACTACGACTGGACATGCTAGGCACACCCTACTATCTTCTACGATCCTATTGTCAGTGAGTATATTTAGCCTCGCTGGCAATGCCTCAAACTTTAACCAATACGTGTCACATATCGTGCAGATATAAATGAGTGCAAAGCTTCAAAATCAATTAAAGCTATGGCGGGAAAGGTTGTAACGAAAATGTTACCTGCCACTACGTCGTCCGACGCTATTACTTCCTCCAAGGACAAGGTGAGTGCCTGCCCTTGGCCTTGTTGAGCTCCCAGCTGATGTCTTCCTTGCTGCCATGATTATGGCACCTGCTGATTCTGCTGTTGCTTCCTATAAAGCTAGGCCTGCATCGGCAACGGACGCTGATCCAAAGGCCTTGCTGCTACTGCTGGTCCTCCTTGCTGCAGTGCCCTTAGAGCTGGGAATGCAGAAAATTATTGTACTGGCCCTCCCGGCCTCTGCATCAATGGGCACATGGCAACCTTGTGATCAGGGCTCCCATATCTCAAACATAGTCTGTTAGCAGCCCGACAAACATCCCGGGTAAGACCTTTCTTGCCACAGTAGGTACAACTTGTCGGCGCTCCACGTCGTTGTTGATGTTGCCTCCGCTGTTGTTGCCGAGTTGGTGCTGTCATTGTTGAAACTGCAGCCATCCGCGGCACTGAGTCATGTATATGAACGCTAGGTAATGGTGCTGACGTTTGGGGTACTGGTCCTCCCTCATTGTTCTGTCCATGAGGCCTCTTCTGATCCACTCTTCTTGATGCCATCCTTTGAGAAGTAAGCTCAACCCTCTTGGCTGCTATCAATACCGCCTTGAAGGTTTGGTAGTCGTGCACCTCTACCATGTGCAAGATCTCTAAGTGATGTCCCTGCTAGAACCTCATTACTCTATCCAACTCTATTTCCACCATGGTTGGAGCAAATCTGCTAAGTCGACAGAATTTTGCTGTATAGCCGTCTACTATCCTTCTAGCTTGCTTGAGGTTAATGCACCTTTGCTGCAACTCACACTGAGCCACAATCCCAAAGTACTTTGCCCTGAACTGGGTCCTAAAATTCTTCCATGAAATAGGATGCCTCAGTCCTACCTCCATCATATCCCACCAATCTCTTGCCAGATCCTGGAGTTGTAAGCGAACCAGGTCAACCTGTTCCACGGCCTAAACTTTAGCCACTGTAAGAATGGTCTCAATATCCTGGAGCCAATCGTCTGCCGTGATTGCGTCCTTTGTGCCATCTAAATATCTTGGGTTCAGTGTGCAAAATCTAACAGATGCCCCAGAATCTGTTCTCCCGCCTCGTTCTAGGACCGTCTGCAACCCTTGGTTCAACAGGATATTATGTTCCTGTTACTGGAGTTGTTGTTGCTGATGTTGCTGTTGTTGTTGTTGTTGCACCACCATCTGGTGTTGTTGGGCAGCCAACAATCCAAGGATAATCTCTAGCAAAGTCGAGGGATCCAGTACTGCTGGCACTGCGAGAGGTACGAAAATACCTGGAGCCTTCTGCTTTATCCCATTCATCGTGGGTTCAACTCGGATCCTTGGCTGGGGTTCCACAGAATTTTATTCCACTGGCAACTCTGCCTCTCTTGTTGTTGTAGCATCGGGGGGAGGAGAAGCCCTAAAGAAGAGCACAAGAAACAATAACCACAGGACGAGAAGGTACAAGGAAGCAACCATTCTGGGAAAATTTAAGTTGAGTATCGAAGATGACGAATTCAGAATTTCAAGAAGGATCATGGTTGATTGAGACTCCTATGACCATGATACCCCACAAGTCTGAAGAACATACCTGCATGGGCCACCACTAAAACCTTGTCATGCCCCAGTACTGGAATACGGAGACGGACATGGCCAGCTACCATGTATATGGTTTTATACATCGTACGACAGTCACAGCTGTATAAGACAAGGGGGTGCATGCTACAATCATGTCTCCTATGGTCAAGAACTTCTATATCTCAATCATTCAAACAAGAAACAGTAAGCATAGATCATATATGATAACCAGTAAGGCGTCTCACACGCATTCTCAAAAATTCTGGAGTCCAGCTATGCAAAAATAAGAAGCTGGAAGAGTAACAAAAGTACATGACAGTGATCAGCTGCAGTCTGATTTAATACAATCATGTAATAAAAACTAATGTCTAGACGAGCCGGCTAACAGGTGTCGGTGGCTAAACACCAAAAAGAAGTAAATGTGCAAGTCGAGCAGGGAAGAAGAAAATCCACTCGCTATCCCCTGCGACCATATTCCTGGTGCGTGCCATGAGTTGGAGGAAAGTACGCTGGATCCTCAAGTGCTGGCTCGAAACCTGGCCATGCAAAACCAGTGGGGTTAGAGCCCAAATAGCAAGTACCACAAAGGAAGCAGGAAATGGAGAAACAAAAGCCCAAGAAAAATATATAATAATACATAAGTCCAGTGTCGTAACTTAAGTCCATAGCATATCCTAGTGCCAATTCTCAACCCTATGACCAAATAAGGACAAGGGTTGAACCATCACACTATGATAGTCCACGTCCCTAGGTTACTAACTGAATAATACAATCACAACCAAATCCATTTCTTCCAAAATCGACCAATCATTTGTACAGTTTGCTATTTTGTGGAGTCTGAGGTTATCTCAGAATAATGCATAATAAATATCCTCAGATCACGCCAATGCCGAACATGAACTAACTGAACCAAATAATAAAACAGGCACTTGCAGGATGCACCAGTCCCCCGTAGGGCCGCTGTGCTAAAAATACGGTATTAGCGGTTCCAGTGTTCCTGTATTGAAACAGTGGTTCGGCATAATAATAAGTCAGATATTGCACTCCACTAAGGCAAATAATATGCAGTATCTGTAGTGGCCAGCCCACAGCGCACTTAGAATGAATCTCTGTGGGAAGGTTCGTTGGCATGATCTCGGGATACTGTTTCCTCCAATGTTACTACCACTTTTAGTTACCAAATTATCCCTATGTCGTCTTTGAAATCTCAATGCGTGGTCACATGAGAATTTTCCTTAAGATGTCGTATAAAGTACGGACACGCTAGATACAAATCCATGGAATCCAAATCTGGATTCACCCGAGCGTGGATGCAACATTCATACAATCAATATCCTAGCCACGCTTTGGTTGTTGACTCGCTTATTATGCCGTATTGGGGAAACAATATATATATATATATATATATATATATATATATATATATATATATATATATATATATATATATTTATAATATCACGCATTCAGGAATTTGGAGGCATTTTTGATGCACAACCCAAATATAATCACTTAACACGTGACATGATGTGACAATCCTGGCTGCATATGAAGTCAAACCGCATATGAATTCAAGGCCGCATGGGAAGTCAGGCCGCATGAAGTCATGCCGCATGTTCAAGGTTAAGGTCTACTCCTTGGGACAAGTATTGAAGTGACAATCAAATAAATAAAGTATTAGTGATGTGACATAAAGTGACTGATGTCACTGAGGTGACAAGCCATAAAGTGTGTCAGGAAGAAAAGACAAAACTATAGAAATAAGTGCCAACGGTTCAGAGCCATGCGTCCAAGAAATTAGTGGCTGCATGCCCTCCAGGCCGCATGAGTGTCGGTGCCGCATGGAGTTCAATGCCGCATGGAGTTCTCTCGGACTTAGCAAAATTCTCATTCGTTCAGCGAATGAAAGCACAAGGTGTTCAAGTACACCGTACAAATTAGCAGTCATGCGTCCAACAAGATGGACGCATGCTGTCAGTATATGACAAGAGTTTAGGCCGCATAACCCTCTCGGGCCGCATGGCACTCTCAGCCGTATGTCTCACTGGCCGCATAAAAAATTCGTCTTCTCCAACAGCAGGTTCAGCCATGGCGAAAAAACTCAAAAAACTAAAATCTTGTTTTGTTCATAAAAACCTCATTTTAAGTCCAAATCGAGTGAACCAAAAGCCCAAATTCTCTAAATTAAAATCTTTATCATGTAGCAAAAACTAGTTTTCAAAGACACAAGTTAAATAGATCAAAACCAAGAAAAACTCATGAAACTCATAAAACCCTAAGTTTAGAAATATAGATCTATACTAATCCATCCATCAAAAAAGAAAACTCCAAGAACTAAAAGTGCTTATAAACACATAATAAACATAATAGAACAATAATATGTAGGGTTTATCCATTTCTCATGCAAGGTGTACTTGCCTATGAAATGGGGAGAGAGAGCTAAAGAAAGAGGAAGAAATAAAGAAGTTGAGAGAGAGAGAGAGAGAGAGAAAATGATGGGTTATATATGGTAGGGTTTGAGGGTTGAACCAAAGTTCTCATGAGTTGAACCAACCCACAAAATAAACCATGAACCAGATTAAACCAAAGTTCTCATTCTGACCGCCTCGAATCCTGCACCGCTGATTGAAATTCGTGCTGACAGCTTTGTCATAATTACTTTTGGCAGTATACGGTTGTTCAAATGCCAAGAAAGAAGAAAACGACAAAATATCCATGCGTCTCTGGCCCAATGCGTCACAAACTCCATACTTCTCATGCGTCTCTGGCTCTATGCGACTTCGAATCCATGCGGCTTTGACTCCATGCAATTCACATATGCGGCCTGAACAACCACAGAGCAGGACGGTCGAATAAAACCTTCGGACACAGATTTTGATGTCTGTAAGAAGCTCTGACACCTCACTCATCACCCTAAGATACTTTGGAATTCGTGCAGACGATGACTCAAGAAAAGATAACAAGTCACATCAGTATATTAATTGCCTTGATAGATGGGCCATGCCACATGTCCTACGCATGCAGCTTCAAGACCCATGCGACCTCGTCCACATACGTCTAGAGGGTCATTCCTAACGAGAGCCTCTATGCGACTACGACAGTATGCGTCTCTCAACTCACAAGATTTTATGTTACAACCGAAAACAATTTTTCTCACAGTTAGTGTTGACCAAGTGTCCAATTGACCGAGTTATGCACACAACAGTCCCAAGATCTCTTCAAACAAAAAATCCTAACCAAACCCACGTGGCGGCTTGACCACACCATGCGGCTACCGTCACGGCCGCATTTTGTTGAAGGATCCCCATGCGGCCACCAAGCATGAGGGGATGCGGCACCAGTAGCACGCCGACAGGACGACTATAAATAGCAGGGTACTACCCCTATACAACGGACCTGGCTGGCAATCTGTGAATTCATACTAAAACCAAGGAGAGAAGTTTCTGCGTCCGGATCATCCACGAAGTAAAGAGAGTTGCTACACTCATAACCCTCCATCGTCATCCCCCAGATCAAAACAAATTTGTACTTAGATTGTCTCTTAGGACTCTTCTCTGAACTCTCTAGTTTGTTAATCAAAATTAAGTCCTCTTAGTTCTTCCTTTTGATTTAAATGGCAAACACGATGGCGACTCTGCTGGGGTCCAAATCTTCTCTGTTGAGAAATTGGTGATGCAATTCGATACGGCCAAACTTGGCTCAACGCAAAATATGCTGGTAGTTCGCTTTGACCAACAAGCGTTTGAGGAAATGCCCTCTGAAGAAAGTGCGAACCCTTCGCCAAGGCAAGCCAAGCCTAAGAAGACCCGCAGAACATGGATAGCAAAGGCCACTGTGCCTCTCCCAACTGCGGAGGAGGCGATCTTTGTCTCCCAATCTGTTGCTGAGGAAGTCCACGTCTATGCGACATCTTCGGCTAATGCAGGAACTGCTCAGCACTTAGAATATGGCAAAGAAAAATACTACAATGCCAGACGTTCTGGGGCTAGGGCAGGTCATATGCGTCCAAGAAGCAGGACGCATAAGATTATCCTTGCGTCATCAACTCACAGCCGCAGGCAGACAGCCACATGAGGTACTGACAGCAACAGAACTTTTATTTTCGACCGTATCTCACGCAGCGCAGATCCTATGCGACCTACTGAGGGTGACGAAAACCCACATCTAGACTCTTCATATTACACGCATGCGAGTGCTAAATTGAAGATGTCTAGGGCAGTGCGAGCTCGTCCATCTCAAGCAACTGCTCATGTGACTGACCATCAACAGGCATCGCTAACTATTACACGGGCCTCTGACAAAAAGTTATACATAACTGACCCATGCGCCCAACCCACGGGGACCAGCGGACAGGGTTTGTTCCAAAAGTCTTCCACCAGTACCTCGGGGCAAGTTCGTATACGAACCACAAGTTTGGGAGAAAATGCATCGCCTGCACATCCTCGTGCCCGGCATACCCAGACTCGCAAAGAGCATGCAAAGGTGAAACACCCTTAGTATGATTTGCATGAAGTGATCGCTCACAAACACAAAGTGAGGGAAACCACTACGACGTGCGATGTATCCCCTTCCAGGAACTGTTATGCCAACATTATCATTGACTGTTGCTGCAATAAAGCAGCAGTACTCACAGACAGGCAGTCGGCCTTCTAGCGACTGCACCGGAAAGTACCTACCCGACAGCAACCCGGAGATCAGGTACAAGTATCAGAGGAGGAGGGGTTGCCCTTTGCCTTATGCTACTCAACTAAAAAGCTTTCTGCCACAAAGGGAAGAAGGTTGTCAAACACCTCCAGTCTGGCGCTCTCTACCACAGCATCACGAAGGCGATTACCTGAGCGCCGATATGGGCGCCAGCGAAAGGCATCTTCTAAGGCATCCGCTCAAGGAAGAAGCTATCAGCCCCTGGGGGTAGTTCCTCCTCAGAACCTCTGAGGATGGCCCAATATGGAGGTAGTGCCCCCTGGAGGTACGCAACAACCTGGCGTTCCGAGGAGTCAATGATCCCCACGGAACGGATCCCGAATCTCTTAGGGTAGATGCCCTTATCAAGACGACATTATCTTCTATACTGGAGGTAATATCCCCTCCGAATCTGAGTATACAATGTCACCAGCTCTCCGCGAAGAATACTTACTACAAGGGTATGAAACAGGGGGCACGGCCTCCACCGCCCCATCAATTTCTCTCCAATTAAGGACGGTTTACATGGCCGACGATGAAGGCCCCGGTGACCGACAATGCCTCGAGGTCCTCGAGGCCATGATGCATACGTTGAGGGCATCGATGAAAGCCTTAACCCAGAAAATGCTGGAAATCAAGGCAAACATGGCCCCCCAGCAAGCAAGTACCTCTGGTCAAGCAAACTTGGACCCCGGGACCAACGGGGATTCAAACACAAACGTCCCATTCGTAGGCGATGATCCTCCCTGGCCTGGCTCATCAGCGACAGACGAGGCCAAAGAAGCAATGAGAGAGGTCCGACAACTCCGGGCTCGCCTAGATTCTATGGGCAATCGGGACTCATTCTGCGATCTTGGGGTACGACAACCATACCCGATAGAATGGAGGGATGTACCGTATCCACCCAAGTATAAGCCCTTCAACATCAACCTGTTTGACGGGAAGTCCTCCCCTCACCGATTCATGAGGTACTTCGAGATCACAACGGGACACTTACCCCGCAGGGATGCTATCCTTACCAGACTCTTCGTCGAGTCATTATCGGGGGTAGCTTTCGACTGGTTCTGCAATCTCGAAGACAACTGTATCTCGTCATTTGATGACCTCAAGGGTCTGTTCCTCAACAGATTCTATGAGGCTGGAAATGACATGACGATGTCATCTCCAATGGACGTCGTCCAGAGTGAAAGGAAACCAACACAAAATTACATCGAGCACTTCCGACAGGAGGCACTAAGGTTGTCCCCTGGCAATCCCGAGGCCACACCAATAGAGATGTGCCTGAAAAACATGCTTCCGGCAGTCAGCCTCTGGGTGGGCGAGAGTCAGTCCAAGGATTGGACATTATTTATTATAAGTGTTGTCAACGCTGAAAAGAAGCTCAAAGATGCTCGGCGCTTGGGAATCCATATCCTTAGGACTGAGGAAAAAGGCAAATGTCCCGCCAACAACAACAACAGCGGCAACAGCAGCCGCGATGCAAAGGGAAAGCAGGCTATAGTCGCCAACGTAACCAAGAAGCCTGAGCAAAAGCAAGCAGAGCCTCCGAAGCCAAAGGAGACCTACTCTTTTTAAGATGGTGATGTCAAACCCATCTTTGAAATGTTGATACAAGGAGGTAAGATTTGCCTCCCCGGCGTCAAGCGCCAATCGGAAGCGGCAAAAATAAATAACCCGAAGTACTGCCACTTCCACCGTTACGTCCATCACCCGACGCAGGAGTGCTATACTTTGAAGCGGTACATCCAGCGCCTGATTGACACCAAGGCTTTATCCAAAGATTTCGACAACGTGACGGTTACCGCTAACATGGTATCCCTACAATTCGGCAACTTCCCACTAACAGAAGCCCAAGACGGGTTAATTCCAACCCCCAAGGAAACTATGAAAGTTGTCAACCTTCCACCGACTCGAGACCAAAAGGCCGGGCTAATACCTCTTACCACACCACGAGGAGATGTTGTATGGGTCCATCCGAACCTCGTTCCAGACCTAACGCAGCGGGCGACATCTCCTGCCACCAAGTCCAAAGGCAAGAAATCCAAGTCCTGCCTTATGGTGTCCCCCACCACTGAGGAAGCCATGGCAGGGACGACTAGGTCTGGCTTGACCTACCAGCGAGACTATAACACTCCCGATGAAAGAGATCCGCCAACGGTTACACTCACTGCACCCGCTGTGTCTGATACAGGACCATCCCAGCCTCCAACAACAGACAAACCCAACAAAAGGAGGTTCGCTTTGACAAGCTGTTGCGCAAGAAAATTCCTCAAGGGCTGGAGAAGCACTACAACTTTGATATCTTGGCACATCTGGTCAATACTCCGGCAAAGTTGTCACTCTACGAGTTGCTCTGGCTCTCTAGAGACACTCGGGCCGCACTCAGCGAGGCATTACAGAATGCCGACACCTATCTGGCACAAGTCAAGCCACCAATTGAAGATCCGGCAGCCTGTCCTCACTGCAATAACGTTGTGGACACAGTACCCAATATTATATTTTCACAACAGGACATATTGTTGAAGTAGCATGATCGTCCCATGTATTATACAGGGTACATTGGTGCCATAAAAGTAGACAGGATGCACGTCGATCCCGGTTCGTCAATCAGCATCATTTTGAGGATCCTACTGCAGACTTTGGGGATCCTGATACATCGCTTGGAAGCTACCAATACTGCCATCAGTGGCTTCAATGCAGGGATAACCTATCCTCTGGGCAAGATCCGCCTAAAATGCCAAATTGGCGACTTGAAAACGGAAGTCACTTGCTACGTCATCGACGTAGATGTATCATATAACATCTTACTCGAACGACCTTGGTTACATCAATATATGATCTTGCCATCGACTCTGCACCAGTGTTTCAAATACGTCGACGAACATGGAGAAGTCAAACAGATTTTGCAGACATCGACCCTTTCAAGAGGGTCGAGGTATACTACTCTGACACCATCCTCTACAAACAAGTCCCTAAAGACAAAGAAGGCAATGAAGCCGATGATGAAGCATAGATTACAACTACACTGGTGGAGCCCATAAGAATCCATCTCAAGGCTCATACTTCCGGCACAACCGCTCCCTAGTCGTCAAACTACAAGGGAAGGCACCCAAGCCCCCGGCTCCTTCCACATCATCAGAGCCTTTGGTCGTTCGCCTCCCAAGGTTGAGCCGACCACTAACGGAAGAACCGACTCCACCTACTCTTTCTGACCCTATGGTCATTCGCCTTCATAGGCCAAGCTGACTACCTAGGAAAAGTCCAGCACCATCCTCGCCTTCCGAACCCATGGTCGTTCACCTTCGTATGTCGAGTCAACCACCAAAGGAAGACCCAGCAAGTACTGAAGCTCTCGTTGTAAAACTACGCCAAGAACGGTCAGAACCTTCACCGGCGTTGGGGGTAGCTGAAGAGGAAGACGAGTTGGAGGAGTATGTAGCCGCTCAGGCTAATATCCCTTCCCTTAAGGATGTAATCCCAGATAAAAAGTTACCCTAATTTATGAATAAAGGGCTACCTTTGAACTATTCTGAGATCTCCCACATAAATATACTATATGCCATGGAGCATGTTCTAGGTTTACACCTGCAGACGCAAGTGACCACAACCTACACAGTGCACTAGATGCTCCCCGGCCAAGATTCTTACTTCCTAGTCTCGCCTAGGAAGAGGGGAGATAATCTCATCATCTTCGGCATGGTAGAATGCCCTCAGTCCTTCATCCCAGGGGAAGAAGAACCAGAACCTGACATCGACGAAATGTTGCTCTATCGGTATAGTTCCCAAGACCTGCACCTTATCCAGAAAATATGGTACGATCTGAAGGCCACTAAAGGGCTGAACTATAGCAAAGGCCAAAGGTTGCCCTAGCGTCTACCCACTCCTATAGGCAAGCCCGAGGATTACTATCGTAAAACCAAGCATGATTTAGGATATGTGACGCCTCCTACAACGCCTGAGGACTCAGAAGAAGAAGATGAGGTGCACTCACACTCGTTAGAATCTTCAGCCTGGGACTCCGATGTCAGCATCGGGAACGTACTCAGACAAACATTGTCCTCCAACATGGTGTCTACAGACCTTGAGGAAGACAACGAGGAGCCACCCGAGCTCTTTGAGATGGAACCTTGGGCCCAACACCTTGGTTCACAATGGGAGATACGATTTGAGCAGCGAGAACCTCCTAACGAGGAAGAAGTTGTACAAGTCGATCTATGTGATGAAACCTCCCCAAAGGCTATCTTCTTCAGCAAAAGCCTGTCCGACGAAGACCGAGAATCCCTATTACAATTCGTTAGAAAATACATCGATGTCTTTGCCTGGAGTTATAAAGACATGCCATGACTGGATCCCCAAATCGCGGTCCACAAACTAAATATTCTACCAAACGTCAAACCAGTCAAGCAACAGCAACGACGGTTTCGGCCAGATATAATAAACTCCATCGAAGCTGAAGTTAATAAGCTGATATCTAGTGGCTTCATCCGTGAGGAACAACACCTGACTGGGTAGCCAATATCATCCCTGTCATTAAGAAGAATGGAAAGATTCGAATCTGCATCAAATTTCGTGATTTGAACGCGACATGTCCTAAATACGAATTTCCTCTTCCGATTACCGACATAATGATCGACAACACTTGTGGCTTCGAGCGCATGTCCTTCATGGATGTCTTCTCAGGCTACAACCAAATCAAGATATTTCCTGACGATGAGAAACATACATCATTTTGGACTTCGATAGGCTATACTGTTACATGGTCATGCATTTTGGTCTAAAGAATGCAAGTGCCACATACCAACGAGCCATGAGCACTATATTCCGTGATCACCTGTGCAAGACAGTAGAATGTTAAGTCGATGACATTGCCGTTAAAAGCTGCTCCAAAGACGATCACCTCCAAGACCTAAGGACTGTGTTTGACCTGATATGCGCACACCGCCTTAAGATGAACCCTACCAAGTCCTTCCTGGGAATCTCCAGTGGCAAATTCCTGGGTTTCGTCATCACCGTCCGGGGCATTCATATAAATTTCGACAAAACCAAGGCCATCCTGGAGATGAAATTACCAAAGAACCTCCGAAAACTTCACGGCCTTCAAGGGAGGTTGGCATACATCAGGAGGTTCATATCAAACCTCTCTGGACGCTGCCAGTCATTAACACAGCTCATGAAGAAAGGTGTCTCCTTTGTTTGGAATGAAGAATGCCAACGAGCATTCGACAACATCAAAGAATACATATCAAAACCTCCTATGCTGGTAGCCTCGGTCATGGGAAAGCCATTCCTGCTCTATGTGCGCACAATGGATCACTCTATCGGTGCCCTGTTAGCCTAGAATAGTAATTCAGGTCACGAGTAGGCCATATACTACCCCAGCTGGATGATGGTCGGTCCAGAGCATATATATATCGCCATCGAGAAAGAGTGCATTGCGCTGGTATTCTTCATCCAAAAAACTCGACACCACGTGACTGGACAGACCATTCATGTAATCTCGCGAGTCAACCCCCTCAGGGTCCTCATGTCCAAACCTGGGGCACTCAGTTCCTACTTGGCTACCTGGGCAATAGTATTATCTCTATATGATATGGTATTCGTCCCACAGAAGGCCGTCAAGGGTCAGGCATTGGCTGACTTTCTGACAGCCCATCCCGGGTCAGAAACCTCAAAGCTCTATGAAGAGATTTCAGATGTAGTGGAAGACGCCAACGTCACCTCACACGAAGAGGTTTTGTGAATGTTCTTTGACGGTGCTTCAAGGACAGGCCCCAAAGGCAACGTCATAGCCAGGGTCGGGATAGTGTTGATCTCCTCAAACGATCTTGTCATCAATCGTGTCTACTCTCTCATAGAACCATGTTCCAACAATGTGGCAGATTACAAAGCCTTAATCATCGGGCTCCAACTTGCTAAACAAGTCGTAGTAGACTACCTGGAGGCTTACGGTGATTCTCAACTAATAGTCAAACAAGTCCAGGGTGAGTATTGTCATGCCTCGATCTCCCGCAGGCTAATCGGCCGTCCGTGCTAGGCGAGAATCACCGTGCCAGCGCTCCCACGGGACGATCGCTTCGGCCCATTTGGGCGTGATACCGTACGAGCGTGAGCCGCGCCCGTGCAAGGCCATGGTTCATTGGCTGGCAGTAAGAGACCTAAGCCACAGAGTCGCACAGATTGTCCGAGTGCAGCAGAAACTTAAACGCATAGCGATTTGGTAATAAGTTTACTGAGTCAACAATAGCAGAAGCATTGAATAACACACAAGTTGAAGTAAAACAAACTCTTTATTGATTTTGAACAAGTGTTACAGGCGGCGCATAGCCGAGATTACAAGTCGCTCAAGCCTCTCTCTCTCTCTCTCTCTGAAACAGTAAAAGTGTACCAAGTGGCTACATTTGTGGAAAGATGTACAGGCGATGTTCCAACATTATGTCTTGTATATATGCTTCAGTTCCGAACGCAGCGCTCCAAGGCTCCAGAGTGAACTCCACGCCTTAGCACGCACGAAGGAGGCATCCGCACCGAACGAGGTTCTCCCGCACCCTGCAAACAATCTGGTGGATTATCAGTACACGAATGCACTGGTAGGGAGGTTACTCGCTCGTTCGACAAATCCAAACACGTAATATAGGTTCCGTGCACCAACTATTATGTTGTCTTTCTAGTTGTCTTAGGATCAGTTTTATGGCAAAGATTAAATAGCCTAACTCGTGTGGCAATACGCCGTGCAATATAAGAGAAAATACGGCGAGACTTACCAACTTACCATTTTCCTTCCCAGTCCAAGGCAAACCAAGTTAATTCAAGCACGAGCATATATTTACAATAAATTTCAGGAGCATAGCATATGCAAACACGGGTGTTTCAGTGCGAGATTTCATATCGGGTGCACGAGAATACAAGTTATCCAGGAGTGCTGCAGAGGATGTTTAAGTATTTCTATGGATTGCTCGAGTCACTCCATTTGTAGTTTACTCATTCTGATCAGGTGGTCTCTATTAACAGGATACGATGCAATGACTCGCACGCGGATAGCCGCTAAGCGAGGATGACTTATCTATATGACATGAGTCGTTGGCATAGCCATAAAGGACCAAGTCCATGACGAGAATAGAATGCAATGAAAGCACAAGGGGCGCTATAAACCATCTCGTCCAACACACGAGGACCGCACACGAAGTTCCATCCGGATAGGATCAGCCCTAGTGCCCCGGTGACTATACCTCGTTTCCGAGTTGTCCATGACATGCAATTATTGGTCTTCCAATTTTACGAGATACACGAGAACATGAGTACACGAGATGCTTGAGATACTTGAATCTTGATTTATGCTCTAAACGGGCATTGCTCCAAGAGCTGTGTTACTTGATTTGCTTGACAGGATTTTCGTTCAGTATTTACAACTTGCCTTGATGCATTCCCCTGGTGCAGGGATTGACTTGGTGACCTAACGGTCCCGGATACTTGCAGGTTCATTCTTGAACGGAACGACTATTAGATAGTCTTCCGAGGAGAACTAGATGAATGCATGACATGCACAATGTTACACAATTGAGGCATAGTTTATACGACAAGCATCGAACGAGGCAATATACAAGCAGACAAGCATGAATTTGTATAAACATAAGCATTCACATTGACTCGGGCCCGAAGGTAAGCCGAGTAGTGAAACCGTAAGGGAACTTTCTGAGCGATATTATCTAGGGTCGTGCAGTATAAACAAGTAAATAGTGCACTAAAAAAAGCATATACATATCATTCTACTCAAGACACAGCGGGGTCTCGTTGCACAAGGCAAAGGTAGCATGCGAGGGTCTGATTACAAGCAATATTTTATTTCCATGTTCTAACACAAGCAATACAAGTTGGAATTATTCCCTTAGCTAGGTGCGTTGTATTCTTATTAGCATGCAGGGGGTGATTCAACTAGCGACTAGCATGAAACATCCATATTTTAAGTGTGCTGGCTAAGCAAAGACAAGTTCACTGTAGCCACCCACCTTAGCGATGATTCGCCTCGGTTGAGCGATACTTCGAACGAGCCTCTGAAAGCCTAAGCCGAACTCCAGAAGGGACAAGTCTGGATATCCTTTGCCTCAAACGAGTATTCTCGCATAAGCAAAGAGGGTCGGGACATTGCACTTTTGCTGTTTTGAATTGGCAGTCCGCTTTAGCGGAACGGGGTATTACATCATACACCACTCAGAAAAAGTCTCGTCCTCGAGACTTCCTGAGGGTAAGTCGTTCTATCGTACTATCGAATATATGCCATGCGTATCAATTAGTACCACTAGATCCATTTTTTGAACATAATCTCCTACTCGATCCTTACGCCGTATTGCGTGTATGCTGAGTTAGTCTCATTTGCGCCTTAGCACAGGACATGTTGCTTAACGTGGGGTACGTTTCAATCGATCTTGATAAACGATCTAGGGCTGAGGCAAACTTATATAAGTCGTTATACTTGTTAAGATGGATATTCACTTGCACTTGCATCGAGATCAGCATATCGCGAGTTTGGATCGTGCACATATTCGAAGCGCTTCAAGCATATGCATGTCAACCAACTTAGCGATAGCGAAGTATTAGTACTCGAGTTTCACATCGCACTGAGTCTTGGATCGTGCACACGTTCAAGGCGTCCCTCAAACACATGCATTCAACCAAACTTTGAGATGGTGAAATCGGACAAGCTACTTTGCGAAAATCTTAAGGGTTCTTACTGAGTCACGAGGATACTTCCGATAGGGTCAATCAAATCCCAAGTCTTTTCCTTTCCAACCAATTATTTTGCACTACCGTTAAGCACGATCTATTCGGTTTACCGACTAGCGTTCCTCCGTTCGGGTCAAACTTAGTACACGTTATCGTTTCCAAGTCTAACCCTAAGTCTTGTTGCCCCAGTTCTATAGCTTATTCAAGCAATATGGGAAAGTCAGTTGTACAGGTTCATTCACTCGGCATAGGGTCATCTGCCTAATTGCTAGGTCGGCTCACAAGGTCATAGGTACAGGTTCAAGCACACGATATATCGCGCAAATTCGTCGTACGATGCTCGCCCCAATTCCTAGGGTCAAACCATTGTTCATTTGCACGGAGTGTTCTACCCAAGCTCATTTCACTCAGATTTCTAAACATCGAGCACAGATTTTTCTACTCTCAATAACACGTTCATTGCACGGGGGACGAGTCCGTTCAGTAAAATCCATAATATTCGAGATGTAGGACAAGCCTAGTGATTTATATAGTCTCTATCTCCAAACATATTTTGATAGAATACCTATCCATTCCAAGTCTAGTCCACCAAGCCAAGATTCGATTCTAAACCTTTAGATTATAATTTTAAGTCGTTCAACCTGATTCACATATTCGTTCACGAAACCATCCAGCTTGATTTATTTCCAGTTCTAGGCTAACTTATCGATTGAAACATTTTCGATCACTTGCATTCTAAATTTGTCTATCGTGTCGAACCAAAAGTCAAGATGATCCATAAGTTGTCACGCTTCGGTCTCCCGCAAGTTCGATTACCCTTGTTGGACGTGAGATCACCATGTCAATGCTCCCGCTGGATAATCGTCCTAATCCGGAAGTGACGCATGTACGGGCATAGAGTTACGCTCGTACAAGACAAGAACGTTTAAATATTTTGGTTATCTTCGGCACGATCGAGACACCTTATCATTCATCCAAGTTATATATATCCATCAAGTCATGTCCGTTCATGAAGTGATTTTAAATCGACTAACAAAATTATCCAACTTTAATGTTACCGCTCGGTAATTCCATAGTCTACTTTTATCATTCCTCAAGCAACTAGTTTCAATTATTCAAACCAAAGTCTATTCCATTTTGATATGTTCCATTCATCGAGTTCATTTGGAATAATCACTGAATATATTTCCGTGAGTTCGATTATCCCCGTCGTACGTGAAATCACCACGCCAGCGCTCCCGCAGGATAACCGTTCTCGTTGGGACTGATTTCGAAAGTTACCGTTTCGAACTTGATTTCAAGATCTTTCTTCCGAACTCCCAGCAAAATCCATTATCATTCATCTCTTTCATCGAAACACAATATATTTTTTGGGCTTAATTTCTATTCGAGCGATGTTGTATTCAAGTTCAATTCGTTCATTTAAATTCGAAATCGCTCGTACAATTCTCTAAGTTTTCAACAATTTTTCATAATGCGATATTGATTTCCAATTCCAAGAATTCCAATTCGATATAAGCCTTATCATTTATTCAAGACGTTCCGAAATCATTTGATCCATTATCGCACGAGACCTATGGATCGGTTTGGATATTTCTAAATGATCCATACACCGCTCGGAATTGAGTCATCCAATCAAATTCTAATTGTTTTGTATCTTCCAACACGTAATACCGTTCGAGCTATTTCTCAAAATCCAAACACGATTCTCCTTATTTGCCTAAGAGATAAATTCGAGAATGTTTCTATCGGTTGGCATTCTAAGTCTGACTTGCCTTATTCCTGAACGATATCCCAATTCCGTTGCAACTTAGCTTGTACCAAGGGTCTTGGCACGCGATACTCAACATAACTTAGCCGAAAGACTGTGTGTAAAGCTAACCGTTCGGGCAATATTTGATTTTGCACTAACCAGTTAGGCAAACATATATAGGCATTCCGAGTTTGCACATAAGTCGCAATTCCAACACAAGTCTATTCCCAAAGGGACTAGCACAGGTTGGCACAAAAGCCTAAGCATCACAATTTCTTACAAGCAATCATATCATTCATATGCACTTCTTGAAAGTATTTAGACTTATTGTTGGAACATTCAGTTGGAACATAGAGAGAGTGTGCACATAACCCACGAACGAGCTTTCAAAATTGAGAAAATCGAAATAAAGTCCAAAGGCGTATAGCCAGGCTCTAATACCAATCTGTCACGCCCTGATCTCCCGCAGGCTAATCGGCCAGCCGTGCTAGGCGAGAATCACCGCGCCAGCGCTCCCACGGGGCGATGGCTTTGGCCCATCTGGGCGTGATGCCGCACTAGCGTAAGTCGCGCCCGTGCAAGGTCGTGGTTCATTGGTTGGCAGTAAGATATCTAAGCCACAAAGTTACACAGATTGTCCGAGTGCAGCAAAAACTTAAACGCATAGCGATTTGGTAACAAGTTCACTAAGTCGACAATAGAGAAAGTATCGAATAACACACAATTTAAAGTAAAACAAACTCTTTATTGATTTTGAACAAGTGTTACAGGCGACGCATAGCCGAGATTATAAGTCGCTCAAGCCTCTCTCTCTCTCTCTGAAATAGTAAAAGTGTACCAAGTGGCTACATATGTGGAAAGATGTACAGGCGATATTCCAACATTATGTCTTGTATATGTGATTCAGTTCCGACACAGCGCTCCAAGGCTCCAGAGTGAACTCCATGCCTTAGCATGCACGAAGGAGGCATCCGCACCGAACGAGGTTCTCCCGCACCCTGCAAATAATCTGGTGGATTATCAGTACACGAATGCACTGGTGGGGAGGCTACTCGCCCGTTCGACAAATCCAAACACGTAATATAAGTTACATGCACCAACTATTATGTTGTCTTTCTAGTTGCCTTAGGATCAGTTTCATGGCAAAGATTAAATAGCCTAACTCGTATGGCAGTGCGTTGTGCGATATAAGAGGAAACACGACGAGACTTACCAACTTACCATTTTCCTTCCCTATCCAAGGCAAACCAAGTTAATTCAAGCATAAGCATATATTTACAATAAAGTTCAGGAGCATAGCATATGCAAACATAGGTGTTTCAGTGCAATTTCATATCGAGTGCACGAGCATACAAGTTATCCAAGAGTGTTGCAGAGAATGTTTAAGTATTTCTATGGATTGCTCGAGTCGCTCCATTTGTATTTTACTCATTCTGATCAGGTGGTCTCTATTAATAGGATGCGATACAATGACTCGCACGCGGATAGCCGCTAAGCGAAGATGACTTATCTATACAACATGAGTCGCTGGCATAGCCATAAAGGACCCAGTCCATGACGAGAATGGAATGCAACGAAAGCACAAGGGGAGCTACAAACCATCTCGCCCAACACACGAGGACCGCACACGAAGTTCCATCCGGATCGGATCGGCCCCAGTGCCCCGGTGACCGTCCGTGGAACCATACCTCGTTTCCGAGTTGTCCGCGACATGCAATTATTGGTCTTCCAATTTCACGAGATACACGAGAAAACGAGTACACGGGATGCTTAAGATACTTGAATCTTGATTTATGCTCTGAACGGGTATTGCTCCACGAGCTGTGTTACTTAATTTGCTTGACAGGATTCTCGTTCAGTATTTACAAGTTGCCTTGATGCATTTTCCTGGTGCGGGGATTGCCTTGGTGACCTAACGGTCCCGGATACTTGCAAGTTCATTCTTGCATAGAATGAATATTAGATAGTCTTTCGAGGAGAACTAGATGAATGCATGACATGCACAGTATTACACAATTGAGGCATAGTTTATGCGACAAGCATCGAACGAGGCAATATACAAGCAGACAAGCATGTATTTGTATAAACATAAGCATTCACATTGACCCGGGCCCGAAGGTAAGCCGAGTAGTGAAACGTAAGGGAACTTACTGAGCGACATTATCTAGGGACGTGTAGTGTAAACAAGTAAACAGTGCACTAGGAAAAGCATATACATATCGTTCTACTCAAGGCATAGCGGGTCTCGTTGCACAAGGCAAAGGTAGCATGCGAGGGTCTGATTACAAGCAATATTTCATTTCCATGTTCTAACACAAGCAATACAAGTTGGGATTATTCCCTTAGCTAGGTGCGTTGTATTCTTATTAGCATGCAGGGGGTGATTCACCTAGCAACTAGCATAAAACATCCATATTTTAAGTGTGCTGGCTAAGCAAAGACAAGTTCACCGTAGCCACCCACCTTAGCGATGATTCGCCTCGGTTCAACGATACTCCGAGCGAGCCTCTGAAAGCCTAAGCCGAACTCCTGAAGGGACAAGTCTGGATATCCTTTGCCTCAAACAAGTATTCTCACCTGAGCAAAGAGGGTCGGAACATTGCACTTTTGCCGTTTTGAATCGGCAGTCCGCTTGAGCGAAACGGGGTATTACAAGTATGAAGTTTGAAACGAGGACTTGATCCCCTACCACCAGGCTGCACTTAACATCATCGCAACCTTCAACATGTTCTTTATTGAGGATGTCCCTCAGTTGCAAAATATTGAGGCAGACGCTCTGGCCGGCCTCGTCGCTTCTTTAGCAATACCAAACAACGCTCACTTGTTAATCGATGTGGTCGGCCAAGAACTGGTCTGCCCCAAAAGTAACCTATGCTTGTGCCTCAGCAACGTCGCAGAGGTCGACACCGATACTCGAGATTGGAGGATTTCTTTCATTAACTACGCAGTCTATAGAATTCTCTCCGAGAACCCAAATGAAGCTACTTCAATCAGAAGACGTTCCCTCAGGTTCTATTTTGATACAGCCACCAAAATATTGTATCGTCGATCCTACGATGGACTCCTGCTACGATGCTTATCGGATACAGAAGTAAGACAAGCCCTTCGCGAAGCTCATGACGACGTATGCAGAGCACATCAGCCTGGTCTAAACTTACAGGACCGTCTTCGAAGAATGGGCTACTTTTGGCCAACGATGGTGGCAGAGGCTATTGACTATGCAATAAAGTGCCATGCGTGCCAAATCCACGCAGATTTTATCCATCAGCCCTCCGATTTTCTACACCCAACGGTAGCATCCTGGCCGTTCGAAGCGTGGGAATGGACATCATCGGACCGATAAGCCCACATTCGTCTAAGGGACATCGGTTTATTCTGACCATCACATATTACTTCTCCAAGTGGGAGAAAGCAGTTCCACTCGTTGAAGTCAAAACAACGAACGTGATTAGCTTCGTCAAGCATCACGTTATCTATCGTTTTGGCTTGCCATGGAGGATCATCCACGACAATGGTTCACAATTCGTAAGTCATGATTTTTACCAGTTCTGTGATAAAAATCGCATCCAAAACGTGGCATCAACCGCCTACAACCCAGCAGCTAATGGATTGGTTGAGTCATTCAATAAAACCATCATCAAGCTCCTCAAGAAGTTTGTGTCGTCCAACGAGCGCGACTGAAACGAGAAGCTGGGGGAATGTCTATGGGCCTACCGTATAACGGTTCGGGTAGCTACTGGCAGTACATCATTTTCTCTGGTCTATGGGAGATAAGCAGTCCTTCCTCTCGAGATCCAGATACCTTCACTTCGAGTGGCCCTCTCCCACCATCTAACTATGGACGACAATCACTGCCGAAGGTTACAGGAGTTGGAAGCACTCGACGAGAAATGGCTCTTAGCTCAACAACGCATAGAGTTGTATCAAGCACGTCTCTCTGAATCCTTCAACAAACGGGTAAAACAAAGAACGTTCCAAGTGGACAACCTCGTCTTAACAGTAAGAAGACCCATGGTTATGACCCACAAGACAGCAGGCAAATTCTAACCTAAATGGGAAGGCTCGTTCATCGTGGAAACTATGTTTTCCAACGGTGCTTACGGGCTGGCGAAACCCAACGACGACTTGCTCATGATGCCTATCAATGACAAGTTCCTCAAAAATTACTATGTCTAAATTAGACTGGTACTCCCCTATCACCAAACTACATCGTATCTTCCTGGGTGCTGGTTCATGTCCATAGGACCTCTGGACTGTCACTCTAATACACTACTCCCGCGGAGTCTGCGATATCCATATTACCTCTGAGCAAGCTTTTCGGCCTTGACCATCGATCATCATGCCCATATTACCTCTGATATCTATTGTCTTCTAACTTATAATACGTACCCAATCAGGGGTATGCCCGCGGTGTTAAGTCCACAAAAATTGTCACGTCCATATTACTCTGGCATGGCTTATCTCAAACATATTACTTGCACTAAAATGCGCAAAAGAGTAATGGGTCCACTAAAATTCCCCAGTGGGATGACCTTAATATCAACAAAATTTATCACGTCCATATTACCTCTGATAAGGTTTGTTTTTCAAACTTATTATTTGCACTCAACATGCGCAACAAATAATAAGTCCACCCAAAAAAAGATTCCCTAGTAGGGTTCGCCATGTCCTTCGCACCTCTGACCAAACCTTTCGGGTTGGTTATCGATTATTGTGTCAACAAGACCCCTGATATCGATCGTCGTCTAAACTTATCACCCATACTCACCAAGGTACATCAGCGGTGTTAAGTCCAAAAAAACTGTCACGTCCATATCACCTCTGGCAGGGCTTATCTCGAACTTATTATCTGCACTCAACATGCACAACAAATAATAAGTCCAACCAAAAAAAGATTCCCTGATAGGGTTCACCATGTCCTTCGTACCTCTGAACAAACCTTTCAGGTTGGTTATCGATCATCGCGTCCACAAGACCCCTGATATCGATTGCCGTCTAAACTTATCACCCGTACTCACCAAGGTACAAAAACGGTGTTAAGTCCACAAAAACTGCCACTTCCATATCACTTCTGGCAGGGCTTATCTCGAACTTATTACTTGCACTTAGTGTACAAGAAGTAATAGGCCCACCAAAAAACCCCTGTGGGATAACCGCAATGTAAATGAATGATTCAAATCCATCCTTCCTTTTCCCCAGCAGAGAAAAAAGTTAGTTCATGTTCATATTACCTCTGAACTACGTCTCTCCACTATCCCCACAGAGTCATATTTTACCACGTCCACATTACCTCTGAGTAAAGTTCTGCTTTTCAACTTTCTACTATCATGTTCGTATAACCCCTGATAGTGCTAGTCGTTTCATCTTATTATCGGTACTTAAGGTACGCCATGGGTAATAAGTCCACAAGCCTGAAAGTTTGTCATGTCCATATTTCCTCTAAATAAACTTTTCGGCCCTGACCATCGATCATCATGTCCATATTACCTCTGATATCGAGTGTCTTCCAACTTATCACCCGACCCGATCCAGAGTATGCTGACGGTGATAAGACCATAAAAACTGCCACGTCCATATTACCTTTGGCAGGTCTTGCCTCAAACCTATTACTTGTACTAAAATGCGCAAAAGGGTAATGGGTCCACCAAAAATCTCCAGCGGGATGTCTTCAATATCAACAAAACCTATCACGTCTAGATTACCTCTGATAAGGATTATTTTCAAACTTATTATTTACACTCAAACGTGCGCAACAAATAATAGGTCCACCAAAAATTCCCAGCGGGATGTCCTTGCAATCCACAAAACCTATCTCTGATAGGGTTTTTTGTTTCGAATCTATTACTTGCACCCCAAAGTGCACAAAAGGGTAATAGGTCCACCAAAATCCCCCAGTGGGATATCCTAAAAAGCTATGGTATGGTACTACATTCATATTATCTCCGGTACAATACCCAAAAGTCCACAACACATTCTAAAAAAGGAGAGAGACTTCATTAATTAAAATTCAAGATCATGAGTACATATGATGAAAATTCATTACATTCAAAGGTTTTCATTAGTATTAAAGGTCATGAGTACATATGATGGAAATTAATTTTAAAGGTTTTCTATGAAGTCTCGCTGATAAAAAAAAATTTTGTTAGAAGCGCCCCTCCATGCTATCGTCGCTACTGGCATAAGTTGGGAACTACAACAAAGCTCAAGACTTTCTGGCTCACTACTCCACAGTGCAAACCTCAGTATATGGAAAATTCATGCTGATGGATAGCAAGGGAAGAGCATGAGCAGATGCTCTACGACCATGCGGGAAGACCGACGACAGGAATGGAAATTAATCTAAATCCTATCATCGATCCCGCAGTCTCCTGGTCGATAGCGAACCACATAAAAGGGAGAAAAGCAGCTGACGCACTGCATGAACAAGGGCAGCTCAATGTATGACGCGGGATGTTCGTTCTCGTCTCCTGGATTAGTTCTTGTCGAACTAACCGCGTCTCCTGGAGAAATGTCGCATAAGGTAGGTTTTCATCCCGAACAACGGGTGTTATAATATCCTTCCATGCTCCACCATGACCATCATGAGTGAGGACAGAACCTGCAAAAAGAAGATATGCATTAGTCTCAGTGAAGATCGCATAAAGACAAAATTGCCACACACTCTTGCCCGGCCGCAGCGGTGCATGACCGAGTCTACACACGTGAACAAAATGAGGTCTCTTCTATGCGGTCGAGCCAAATATAGAGCTCAGTGCGCATGAAAGCAGACGACCCCCCATCCATGCGGCTATGCCAAAACTCAACGCGCATGTTACAGAGGAGTACTCGTTCACACGGCAGAGGATTGCGCATGCCCAAGACGAGTTTACTGCAGCAAGACTGTGTACTGGTGTCTTTGTGTCCTTTATATCCCAGTATGAGAAGGTCGATACCGGCCTACCTCCAAGAAAAATACTCAGATCAGGAAGCCACGGAGCAAGACCACCCCTGATAAACTCTTCGACGAGGAGAGACGCAGCCTTCGACATCCTTCACAGGAAAAAGAGGAAACAAAGCAAGGAGATAAAAGCTCTCTCTCCCCCTGACTGCCTATTTATAGGCTCCAAAACCACGTGAAGGGGTCGAGACAATGAACCGAGCGGTTAATGAGATAAACATGACACCTCGATCCACGTGATCCTCTTTTATCTCCTCAAAAACCGATGCCTCGAGCCCCGTGTCAGAAGACAGCACGGAATCCCAAGAGATCCGCGCAAAGATAGAACAAAATCTTGCCATTTAATGCAAATTTGACAGCATGGCAGAGCCCTCAATGCGACAACTTCTACATGCGTCAACCAGACGAACTTAGCAAGAGGAGACGGACAGTGAGTGCATGCTGATTTCATGCTTCTTATTCAAAGTATTCCAACTTAGCCAAGTCTGAAAAGTTTGAAGGAGGACTTGTAGATGTAAACCCCCTCAAAAATTTTAGGTAGACTGGATATGGTAAGAATTTTGGTTTAGTTTCAGGTTGTCTAAGGATTAGAAATTAGGGTTATGTAGACTTGTTCTTTAATTTAAACCATTTGTGCACCTTACCATTGCTACAATAATTGGAGCACAACAATAGCCTTTACTTTCCAACAAATCTTTGCACTCTTGACCTGACAAGCCAACCTAGGCACTGGACATTTCGGTCACTCACAAACATTCTCCCTTGTACTCTAATTTAATTGCACAACTTCTCAGTCACAAAAATTGATTCTTTAATCCTATGCCTTTTACCTGTGTCGTTGCCATCGATTTGCGGACACAAATTTAACCCGTTTCGTCCAACCAATTAAAGGGCCCAAGACTGACACCAATCCTACACCGTCCATGACATTTGTGTCACTCCCAATTGAGACCCCATGTACTCCCATTTAATTTAAGAGCACCTATGGCACATTATTTAATTAAATAGGGGGACACCAACTTAACCTAACCCAAACTTAACCTAACACCCATTCTTGAGGTTCATACAAAACACCCAACTCCCTCCCATCCTATAAAACACTAAACACAACTTTCCACATCAAATCCTCCCTTTTTTTCCTTCATGTGTAAACACCGAAATGTTAAGGGACTCAAATGCAAAGAGGTTGCTAGGTGTCACACTCCTATTGGTGCAAACCAAATGAAGAAACACCCCCTCCTCATGACCGGTCACCTCACACTCTCTCTCCCCTTGCATAGTATTTTTCTCTCATATGGAATCCTAGCCCTTGATTTAAATTCCCCCTATCACAACCACACCATCCCTCTATATTAACACACACACCCATCCCCATGTGGCCGGCCCTAACCCCAAGAAAAACCTCAAATTTCACACCACACTTTCTCTCCTTCCCTCCCCTCTTCTTCAACCGAACAAATCCCCTTCTCTCTTCTTCTTCTTCTTTATTCTTCTTCTCCTTCTTCATTCTTCTTCTCCACATATCCGTTCTTCACTTCTTCTTCTTCACCCCGACTACACCACCACCTTCGCTACGAGCCAGCAATAGCACCATCATCTCCACCATGAAACCACCATCGGAGCACCAACAACAACACAGCCACCTACGCCATCACCTCCAACACCAACACCATCGTCCGCAGTAACTTACACCACCACCTACACCACGACATCACAACCGCAGCCACCTACAATACCACCCCGACCACACTACCTACACCACCACCTCCGCCGAGCACCACCACCCCCTCCTGCCTACACCACCGCAACCACTTACACCACCACCTTTACCACGAACACCTCCACCATGAGCACGGCTACCACCACAGCCAACACCACCACCACCGAGCATCACCGACGAGCACCACCACCATCACCACAACTGAGCACCACTACCATCACCATCAACTCTACCCCATTCTCATCACCACCACCCTCACCACCGCCGAGCACCACCCCTACCACCATTGTCGACACTAGCACCACCACCACGGTCAATGTCGCCACTGATCGAAGCCGCAGCACCATCGCTGCCACCACCCACAGCCACCTTGGTAACTTATCCTCCTTGGTCCTTGTTTTGTAGTTATTCTTATGTGTTAAAATAAACCCTAGTTAGGATTTAGGGTTCCCTGAGTAATACCCATGTTTAATTTAATGGGAATTGTTTGTAGTTATATATATATATGTGAAATACATGAATGATAGGTATGTTGTTCCAATGAATTTCGGTTCGATAGCTTTGATTTTATGATTTAGGATATTATATGTGAACATTATACGTATTTAGGTGTGACAACTAAATTGGGTGTATGCATTTATGTCTATGATTACAAGGATGGTATGGTCGAGGATGAACATTATATATAAATAACGAAATCATACTTGATGAATATTAGTGGTTGAGGATATTATTTGAGGACGTTATGCGATTAGGGGAATTCATATTTAATGCAATATTTTCCTAGTCAACTTGGGTCAACCCTCTAGTTAGTACCTTAGACATGAGTTATGTAACTAAGACAAAAATCTATGCTAGTTCATGATGTCATCTCTTATTTTAGATAGTTTTGAGCTAGATTATTAATTATTTTATATGTATCTCTACGTACTTTGGGATCCTCGGAGTTAGACGTTGTACCGGAGCCTCGCCTTCAGCATCCTGATCCGGGCAAGTGTAACTTGCTACTCTGTAACTCAGTTCCAGATTCACTATTTATTTTATCTATATATTGTGTGTGCTTTGGATCGAAATCATTACTTAGCGTTCGGGTCATATCCGGGTGCAGACGTTCATCGGTAACGTCTAGTATCGATGGTTAGATGTTTCTCGATACCTTGATGTACCTACTTGGTTAAATCAGAACCCTAGGACACAATCAGACATTGTCATCGTGCCAGACTTCATGTATCCTGATAGTGTCAGCATGACCGGAACCTGGAATGACTATAGGATGGTGATTGGTGCTAGATACTCCAGTATGACGAGACTGTTAAATAGAGGTTCAGGCTCAGCGAGCAGCGGATGCTTCTCGTTGACCGCATTGGGAAGGGAAGACAGTCACTAGACACTTAGGCTACTTCGCATGCGATATATATATATATATATATATATATATATATATATATATATATATATATATATATATATATCCGTTGAGATTCTGTATCCGGAGTCGTAGTATTTACTTTGTGACTCTGTGCTCAGAGCTACGGTACGCACCGTGTGTCTCTGTGCCTCGGAGCTACTGATTTATATTTGGAAAGCCCACGTGTCGAACGTTGTCTTCAAGTTGTGTCTCACTTAGGTGGTTATTCTAGATTACACCAGCGTATCACTTGTTTCCTTTCTGTTTTACTATGGCATGCTATTTTTGTATCTTGTTACGTCCCTCTGAGGACCTGGTTCCCTTCCAGGCTTAGACGAGTAGGACTACCCAGAGGAGTACGGACCGGGTGTATATCCAGGAGCAGGACTGGTTGCAGAGGACGAGATCCTTCCCGAGGACTTTGTATGATCACCGGTAGTGACTTTACCTTGGGACCGGTATCATTATCTAGTTTGCAGATATTGGCCCTAGTTATCTTATTGCTTCCTTTCATTCAGTATTTGTATTAGCGGGTTTGTTCCCGTTTGACTCAATCCGTATTGTATTATGATACATTTCCAGACGTATTTTTTTCTGCACATTAGTAGACTTGATTTCTCTATGTGTTCCATATTCATATGTCTGTGGATGAGATTTAGTTACACTGCTTATGTTTTATATGTTGGGTTTTATCATTGTACTTTGCAGCTTAGGTGGACTCCGTCAAGTCTATTAGATTGGGATGCCCGTCGAAGTGTACCCGGTGGCCAATGTCACGTAGCTCGGTTCCTTATATTTAGAACTGGGACATGACATGGTTTTTGTGGTGGCCCATGCAGGTTCGATTTCAATCGTCTTGGTTCCCTGACTGTGCCAAGTGAGCCTGCAATTAGGAATAGATATTAGGATCTCATCTACATGCTTGAGTACTTCATATAACAGCTCTATTTCAATTTTATTTTGCCAATATGCATCATGTTTGATTCCAAAACGATAATATTAAACATGACTTCTTTTTAGAGTTATGAATCTTCGTAGCGGACGTGTCGCACAGCCGGACGATGTCCCCCGTGACGCCGGGTCATCTGGGGAACCTGCACTGGGGCATGTCCTTCTGTTGACCCCATCTCCCCAGGGACAATCATCTGGGCAGCCAAAGGTGCCTCCGGACGGGCACCAGTCTCTGCACGAGGCAGATCATGAGGGCCAGTGGTGTCGCGCCCCGATCCCGTAAGGGACGATCCCGTAGGGCCGATCGTCCTCGCTTGGTCCCTACGGAACCATTCGTCCTCGCTTGGTCCCTACGGAACCGTTCGTCCTCGCTTGGGCGCGATGTCGTGCAAGCCTAAGTTGCGCTTGCACCAGGCAACGTACCTGCACAAGACAAGTTAGACAAAATATACATATATAGGCACAGAGTAAAACGCAGAGAACCAAAGTTGAACACATTTGATAGCACACAAAATACTTTCTTTTATTGAATACTGAAGATTTGGATTACAAAGTGTTTGCTTGGCTGAGTTACAAAAATATGCCTTAGAAGGCTTACAACTCTTTTCACATTCCCAAAACTAGCCACAACGCCCATTACATTATGCCCTTGTAGTAGGACCAAAATAGCAAAACATCTAGCAGAAGAGGAAGTAGCCCACTGGAGAGGTAAGCAGCGGAAGAAGCAGCACGAACATAATCCTAAGGAAGGGTGCGCACACGCTGATTCAGGTTGAGGATGCTTGCCAAACTCTCGCTTCCAGTACCTGGATATTTGCCCACAAACGTGGGTCAGTACTACCACATGTACTGGTGAGCGACCGTGGCCAAACTCACCTTAGAAATCCACACTAAGTAAGCATATGAAGCTAGCATTATTAAGTGGTCTTTCTGGTTGTCTAGTTTCTTTTTAACAATTCATGCTAGGAAACATAGACAATATAAAGCAAGTGCATATGATATTTCTTACCCACGGCCGAGCGGTTATCCCTGCAGCAGACACACAAGTTAGACACAATTTGCATATGAATAACTTATGAATCAATCTTTTGGTGTCAAAAATGATAGGTATGCAAGAAGGTAAACCTAGCATGCGCCCTATCTATATGACGGTCCATGAGTTTTCCCATTATTGGACAACAACACCCCCCTAGATCCCGTAGGAACGGAACATCAGGGTGCTCTTACAATCCCTTCCGGACCGACCGATTCCCAGTGCCCCAGAAACCGATCGAGAGACTATTACCTTGTGCACAAGTTGTCCGAGACCCATGCATGGCAAGCAACATTTATAAATCTAACTCTTTTAGGATGCACAACATTGACAAGCCTTTAACAATCTAATAGCCACACCCCCCTAGATTCCGAAGGACCGGAACATCAGGGCGGACCATTAGACTATTTATATTTCCATTCTTTTACACATGACACAAACACTAACCATGAAGGTTTTTATGCACGATATAGTGATGCAACAAGTGAGTAAGGGGCAACATTTAATTGAAGTAAAGCAGAACTCTATTTATAGCATGCAGTTCATTTCATAGATTATCTTTTTAGTGAGGCAACATTTAGTGAACTAGAGATTCTTTTCATTAGGCATGCGAACTGAAAGATTCATCGAAGGGCCTAAGCCACTCACCGAATGAATCGAACGAGAGGATGGGGAAGCCTAGGCGACGTTCACTCTTTGGTTATGCGTCCTGAAAATACAACAATACTTGGTTAGCATACTTCGATCTCTTTCCCTTACGATTCGAAAAGAACGCGCAAGCGAGAAGGCGAAATCATGAAAACCAAGTCATCGAAAGCAACTCAAAACCAAGAAGCAAAGCAAATCAACAAAACTCTTGGACTCATTTCAATAGAAGTCGTTCCATTAATTGGAATGTTTCATTGCACTTGTCCGTGTTGATTTATCGGTAAGGTTTCCCCGAGACTCGATTCTCAACCGAGTCGAAGCAGCGTAGTGTTCCTTAAGTAACCGTTCGGAGTGGGGCGTTACAAGTGGACCGCAAGACAGGAGGAGCAATAGTTTCCCCCCACCACCTCCATTTCCCCTACAGATGCCATAGATGCCCTTCCCACCAGAGCAACCCATGGACGGACGCAAATGTTCTAGATGGTCTACGCTATGATGCAGGCCCAACAACAGGCCCAGCAGCACCAGGCTGAGACTTTGAGAGAGAGTATTGTGACAGCTTTGGGACAGGCGTTACCACCAGCTCCCCAGTCGACGATGGGGTCTGTCATAGACTTTCTTCGTATGATACCACTTCCATTTGCTGGCACGGAGGAGCCGACGGAGGTACACGCATGGCTTACCAACATTCAACACCAGTTGGAGGCTACCGATCTCCCGAGGCATAGATGGTGCAGCTTACCGGCAATGCTCATCACGGGTGGCTTTCAGAGGAGGAGCATTTAGGGCCCGATCGGGTCACTTGGGAGGAGTTATCTAGGCTCTTCAAGGAGATGTTTATTCCTTCCACTGCCAGTGCGAAACTTTGGGACAGGTTCCAAAACCTCAGGCAGGGCAGTTCGACCATTGAGGAGTACTATGCTGAGTTCCTCCGTTTGAGTCATTTCGCCCCGTACTTGATTCCAACTGAGGAGAAGAAGGCCGAGAAGTTTTATGAAGGCCTGAGTTTTGAGACACAGAGATTCATTGGATCTATAGCCCCACCTCCTAGTCCGAGGTTCTATTAGAAGCTCGATGCCAGGATTGTATCAACAAGATGGAGGCCAGTATGAAGCACTCATATGCATCATCATCGTCAATTTGAGCAATGCAGGGAGGACCTGTAAAACGTCCCCTGGTACCACAGCAGCAGAGAGCAGCACCCTTGCAGGGACCAGTGATTCCCACTTGCTATTACTGCGGCAAGAGGGGACACTTGTTGAGGGATTGTCGACAGAGGTTGGGAGTATGTATGAGATATGGATCTGACCAGCATACAGTTCGGGATTGCCCGGAGCAGAGGAGTCCAGTACTGATGGTTCATCGACCATCCTTACCAGCACCGAGGCCCTACCAGCAGCCTCCCGGGCCAGTCTTTTCGGGACCGAGGCCGCCGTACGCAGGAGTTGGGGCGCTGCGACCACCAGCAAAAGAAGAAAATCAGAGGAGGCCACCCTTGTCCCCACAGGCAGTTCGTTTCTAGCAGGCTCGACAGCAGCCGAGGGCACCAGCACCGGGACAGGGCCAGGCTTTTGCGATGACCATTGAGGAGACAAAGACAGCTGGAGAGGTGATCGCAGGTACTATTTTAGTAGCTTCATTACCAGCAGTAGTATTATTTGATTCTGGTGCCATGCACTCTTTCATAGCTGCTAGTTTCATGGCCACCCAAAGAATAGCAACTGCACCCCTTTTGAAGATTAAGAAGATTCTTACAGGAGGTGAAATAGTACCGGTTAACGACACATGTAGATATTGTTCTGTAGTTGTTTACGGGCGAGAGATGTGTGCCCGATTTTTAATCTTCTCCATGCCAGACTATGACATTGTCCTAGGCATGGATTGGTTGAGCCAATACCATGCGACGCTAAATTGCTGACATGGATGCGTTATATTTAGACCACCAGATCACCCTGAGTTTGAGTTTCTTCGGGGAGCCCGAGATCATGGTGTCCAACCTACCTTAGCGGCACACATTGTAGAAGGTGAACCAGTGTACCCCCGCATTATATCAGAGTTTCAGGATATATTTTCCGAGGATCTTCCAGGCCTGCCATCCGACAAAGAGATAAGAGTTTACTATAGAGTTGACTCCCGAAGCCGAGCTAGTTACTTACCTCGTCTACAGACTAGCACCGAAAGAGTTTGTTGAGTTGAAGGTCCAAGTAGATGATCTCTTAGATAAGGGTTTCACACCCATCTTATTTGTGCCAAAGAAGGACGGTATGGTATGTTTGTGTATCGATTACAGGGCGCTAAATGCTGTAACGATAAAGAATAAGTACCCTTTGCCGAGCATCGATGATTTATTTGATCAGCTGAGCGGTGCATGTGTATTATCGAAGATTGATCTCAGATCTAGCTATCATCAGATCAAGGTGAGAAATGAGGACATTCCGAAGACAGCTTTTCAAAATAAGTACGGGCACTATGAGTTTCTAGTCATGTCGTTTGGTTTAACCAATGCGCCAGCTCTATTTATGAGCCTGATGAACAGATTTTCCACCAGTACTTGGATAAGTTCGTGGTGGTATTTATCGACGATATCTTGGTATATTTCAAGAGCCAAGAGGAGCAAGAGGAGCATCTCAAGATCGTGTTGGAGACGATGAGGCGGGAGAGGCTGTATGCCAAGTTCAACAAGTGCGAGTTTTGCTTGGATAGGATACCATTCCTGGGTCACATAATCACTGGAGATGGACTATCAGTTGACCCAGAGAAGATCGTCCCAATGGAGACGTGGCCAACCCCTACATCAGTTACGGAGGTTAGGTGTTTTCTCGGACTTGTCGGATATTATCGGAGGTTCGTGGAAAACTTCTCGAGGATCGCTGCGCCTATGACGCGGTTGACGCGTAAAGTCAAGGAGTTTATCTGGACTGAGTGTCAAACGGCTTTCGATGAGCTGAAGAAGCGTCTGACGACAACACCGACCTTAACACTTCCTTCTAGATCTGGAGGATTTGTGGTGTATAGCGATGCGTCTGGGAAAGGATTAGGATGTGTACTGATGTAGCATAGCAAGATGATAGCTTACGCATCGAGAAAACTGAGGGTTCATGAGAAGAATTACCCGACACATGATCTAGAGCAAGCTACGGTGATATTTGCACTAAAGCTATGGCGGCACTACCTTTATGGAGAGCGGGTTAAGATTTACACAGATCACAAAAGTCTGAAGTATGTCTACACTTAGAAGGAGCTCAGCATGAGACAGAGGCGTTGGCTAGAGTTGATGACAGACTATGATATTGAGTTGCAGTACCACCCTGGCAAGGCGAATGTTGTAGCAGATGCCTTAAGCAGGAAGCCCATGGCATACTTTTTGACGACTCAGCGACATTTGTTAGAGGATCTTTAGGAGCTCGGGATAAAGGTTGAATTGTCAGGCACGGATGGATAATTAGCCATTCTAGAGGTTCAGTCTACATTGGTTGAGAGGATCAAGGCAGCCTTGCCTACCGATGCGAGATTTCAGCGACTATGAGAGAGGACAGAGGCCGACATGCAGACGGGACTCCAGATTCACAAAGATGGAACGTTGAGGTATGGAGATCGCCTATATGTTTCGAGTGGCAAGCTACGCCAGAAATTGATGACCGGGGCCCATAGTTCGATTTATTCTATTCATCCCGGGGGTACGAATATGTACCAAGATTTGAGACAACACTACTGGTGGCATGGGATGAAGAGGGAGATTACGAGATTCGTGACGAGATAATTGGTCTATCAGTAAGTCCAGGCCGAACATCAGAGGACTGCAGGACTATTGTAGTCGCTTCCCATTCCTGAATGGAAGTGGGAGCACATTACCATGGAATTCGTCACAGGATTTTTGAGGACCCCTAGCGGGAAGGATGCAGTCTGGGTTATCGTGGACCGACTCACCAAGTCGACGTATTTTTTGCCCTTCAGAGTTGGACACTCCTAACCCTTCATCGTCACCCCCCAGATCAAAACAAATTTGTACTTATATTCTCTCAGGACTCTTCTATGTATTCTCTAGTTTGTTAATCAAAACCAAGTCCTCTGAGTTCTTCCTTTTGAATTAAATGGCAAACAAGACTGATCATAGTTAGAAGCAGCAGAACATTTAATACAGAAAACCAAATAAACACAAGGAGTCAAGAAACAATCTCTTTTATTCATAACTTGCAACGGCTACAAGGCTTTCAATAGCCAACTGATACATGTCAACTTGGCTTACATCTTTGAACTAAACATTACAACTCGTTACATACATTATATCCCTTTATACAAAAACAGTCATAATGCATATTCTGATCTCCGACACTCGAGGATAAGGGTCTTCCATCCCCTCAGAACATCTAGCAGAACATCTAACACATTTAGACAATCTGGTAGGGGGTCAATACACTAGGGAATTTACTGGTGAGAGAAAAATACAATAGTCCTAAAAGCATCCACTAAGTAATCATGTAAGAAAAATATTGATTTTAATAGTGATCTTTCTGTCTTTTACCTATATTCATTTTATGCCATATACAATTCAAGTCATATTTTATCATTTGAAAATAAAATCAAGAGCCACATTTCATTTTTTCATTCATGCAAACAGTAGTAACAATTTCATTCACGATATTCATTTCTTCTAACATAACATGTGTAGCATATTTCTGAATCTATACTCTCATTTATTTACCGGGGATATATTAGCAGCATTCAGTGAACACAATTCTTCTTATGAACGGGAAAACATCATTTCATTTTAAACAAGATTCCTACTTAACAACAGTTCATGATGGAGAAACATAAGCAATAAAACCATCACTTATACATTGATTCTTATACACGGCCGATGATTCATCCATGTAACAAAAAAGGATTAGAACAATTTGCATATATACAATAAGTTTTTTGTCTGTCTCTGCATCAAACTGTTAGACTTGCAATAAGGATATCCTAGCATGCGACCTAATTACATGATGGTCCATGGACGACTTCCCATGATTAGTAATTGTGACTCATAGTTCAGCTCTTCATAATATACGCGAATATTAGTAGTTGTGATGTACAGTTCAGCTCTTCACTACACTACCAAAATAATACATTTTAGCGACGCCAAAAAACGTCGCTATTTAACCCAAAAATTATCGCTAATAATAATTAGCGACGTAATTAACGACGTTTATGTGTCATCGCGTATTCCAAGGTCGTTGACAACAAAAATGTCACTATTCTTCACTATAGCGACGTGATGATGTCGCCGTAGTTTCGACGTTCAGTGTCTCGACGTCGGTACATCGGCGACGTCCTAAAGTGTCACCAAACATCACTAAAATAGCGACTTAATCAGCGACGTTCTGCGACAAAAATGATGACATGGCAGAAATTGTCATGTCAACATTATAGCGAAGTTTAGCGTCACTTAGCGACGAACAACTATTTTTTAGCGACGTAATTTCTTCCGTCGCTAATCATCGCAAGACGTCGCTAATCGTCAGCATTATAGTATCTTTACTAGGATGTTCAAATGTTATGGAAGAAAGCTATTGATTATCTTTTCTATGCACAAGAGGTTCTTTGTGAATTGTTAAAATTCACAAAAAAACTGTTTTTTAGCGACGCAATTCCCCCCGTCGCTAATCATCGCAAGACGTCGCTAATCGTCAGCATTATAGTATCTTTACTAGGATGTTCAAATGTTGTGGAAAAAAGTTATTGATTATCTTTTCTATGCACAGGAGGTTCTTTGTGAATTTTTAAAATTCACAAAAAAACTCCAAGGGCACGAAAAAGGTAATCAATAACCTATCTTCCTAACATATGATCATCCCAATAAAGATACCATAAGTACTTTATAATAAAATATTACAACCATAAATTATGTGTACCATATATAAAATATTTGTTGAGATACCAATATTACAAACATAAATTATTATAATATAGGTGATAATGGGGACTGGCGCCGTAGGGGTGGCGGGAGCAGGCCGGGCGTGGCTGGAGAAGTCGGCGGTGCTAGCGGATGCGGACGGTACGGGCGCGGTAGAGGCAGATCCAGTCGCGGATGAGGCGACGGAACTAGGGGAAGGCGCGAAAGTCACGGCGGAGGCGGAGGACGAGGTGGTGGGAGTCGATGAAGGGGCCGTGGTGGGAGTTGTGGAGGATGACGATGTTGCCGACGACGGCACAGGAGTCGTAGGGGAAGGGGGGAGGAGGTTTGTCGAGGCGAGGATGGAGGGGTCGATGTGGCGGCGGGCCAGCGGCGATCTAATTACGGAGGAGGCGGAGGCGAGTGGCGAAGCGGGTGCGGAGGGGATGGGGAGTGGGAGATGGGAGAGGGAGGGGGGTCGAGCGGAGGGGAGGGGAGGGGAAGGGGAGTGGGAGTTGGGAGAGGGGTGAAGAGGGTTATTTATAGGGGGAAGAGAATTCGAACCGACCTGAATTTTCAGAATTTTTGCGACGTCTCATATGGATGTCGTTAATCGTCGCTATATAGCGACGTCCAGCGATGATAAGCAACATTTTAGGACGGGAATCAAAATTTGAACCGACCGCGTAAATCGGCGACGGTATACAGTGTCGCTAGTGTCGCTAAATTTAAAAGTTTGGGGACAAAAGAATGGGGGAAAATGAAACGTCGAAACCCTATATGAAACGATTTAGCAACGTCTAATATAAGCGTCGCTAGTTTATAATATTCGGCGACGTACATGTAGAAATATCGCTGATTTAAAAAACATAACGACTTTTGGCGACGTCCATTTCCATAATATTGATGTAGTCGTTAGACGTCGCCAACAGTGACGCATTGCGACGTCATTTTATTACGTCGCTAAAATCTATAAAATTAGCGACATCTTAATCCAGAGTCGCTAAATACGTCACTAATTTGACTTATTTTGGTAGTCCTAATAGACTCAACGCCCCCTGATTGCGATGACGTACAAGCATCAGGGTGTTCTGTTCCCTCATAGACCGAGTGATCTTGGTGCCCCGAAAATCAGTCGAGGGATTACTCCTTGTACACGAGTTGTCCAGATCAATGCATGAATGCAACTTCTATCAGATAAAACTCTAAGATACAATAACTATGCAACAGGTAAACATTTCCATCTTTTCTCTTCTTTCAAATCACAAAGTCAATAGCTCTATTCTTTTTCTTCTCTCTTTTTCCATACGGCCGTATTGTGTTCTTCCTTTTCTCTCTTTCATATGATTCCATACTACAGTACAAGTTCTATTCATATAATTCCATAATAGTTACTCTTTGACAAACATAGCAACATATTTCATGTATTACGTCCTATTGATTAAAAACTTGTTCTTAGTAATACATAGCATTCATTATTAATCGTAAAAGAATCAGAAAGTGAAGTCTTATCCACTCGTCATGATAAATCTTCTTGTCCCAACAAGTGAGCTCTTACTGAAGACTTTCCTCTTACTTGATCTAACAAACCGATATCTATATTCTTATAAGGCCACCGCTAGAAACGGAACACTACATTATGTGGTGGTAAAACATCATCTATCACCATTGACATAGTATCCAAAAAGAACCCACAAGGGCAAGTTGTTAATCGAGGAGATGAAGTTTGCCTATAATGACTGACATAAGAGGAGATCGAAGAGGATGAAGATGATAATGATGATGATGATGATGGAAGCCGCACAACACCGAAAAAGAACTAATGTCATTTCAAATGTTGGATCTCTTGTGCAAATTGCATGCCACATCTAGATACTGATACGGTAAGTAAGAAGATAGCTAAAATTACTACAGCATCAACACTACCACCAACAACATGGTGTAATCATAATAAGGTTTTAAAAGCATGTAAAAAAAAACTTATTTATTGTGGACAATACTCACTACTATTTCATTAATTTTTAAAAGTACTAAGAAATAAAACTAAAAATACTTAAATTATGACTAAATGTATAAAACATATTTTTTAAATATTTATAATTTATTAATAATTATTTGATTTCCGACACTAAAAAAAATCCGACACTCCGATCTGAAACCGATGATCCTGATATTCATAGGAATGATCCAATTCCGATACTACGAACCTAGGTTGAAAGAAGTCTACATATAACAAGAAATTTGGACGAAATACACTAGTAGCGGTTCCTTATCAATCCAATATAATCATATGCGCCATCTCATTGATAAAGTTAGCGAACCCAAAACCTGTACCAAAATTGTGACTGGATTATATCATAATTAGGATTCTTCAGCTGAAATATATATAGTGCAAAGTAATTCCGAGCACAAGAATACATCTCAACTATCTGCTTATATGCTGGTAGCTGTCAAACTGATTGAAATTGTAAATGGATACTCCTTCAGTATTCTGCTACTCAAAGTGTCCAGAAGTAAATCTCCAAAATTTCCATAGTTAAGAAGCCTAGTAGAAGTCTTTGCATAGAGCACCAAAATGCTTCAGCTTCACAAGATTCAAAATAGAGTAACTCCACTCCTTCCAATCATACGATTTTTCATCCATAACCAGCATTTTGAAACCATGCAGACCAAACAGCTAGTCCCGGTATGCTCAAGTAAAGGAAAAATAATGAGCAACCAAAGGAGCTAGCCTCATTCCTTTGTCCATAGGATCACCTTGCCGCCAGTTCCGCAACAAGCCAGAGACCCCAGCTTACATGGGTGAGCAGCTAAGCTGCGAGGTTTCATAATCAAACTGGGGTTTTCTAGTGTTGTAGTTGTTTCGTCGATGGTGGAGATGACAACTACTGCCTTTTGTATACTCCCAATGAACAGGTACGAGTCGTCCCATCCCCATATTGCCCTGTAAACGGAAAAGAGAGAGATGTATCACTGAAGCTGTTGCTGGTATTGAAGGACCAGCTGGTCAAATGGAGAACAAAGAATATTATGGTAGCTTATCATCGACTACTAGGAAATACTCGCACGAACGAAATTGCCCATGGATGCATTAGCAGAGTAGCATTCTTAGATTCACAAAGATATTGAATTACAAGTGTGTGCTCTTTTCCCATGTCATATGAGTTCACCTATCTACCATTTCTCCACAATAGAATGTACAATAAGAACCATTGCATGGAGAGGAACAAAATATGTCTTCAGCAATGTGTGATTTGAGAAGCACAATAGCATCTGGCAATGTGCTCTGTCACCAACGAAGTAACAATAAAACAAATCTTCTCGTCTTTGATTAATGTAACTGTCTTTAAATTAGTTCCTATTAATTTCTGTGGAGAATTTATCTATTTGTTTCCTGAAGGCAATAAAACTAAGTTGACAACATCTAAACCCTTACTTTTGAGTCAAGAGTTTGTAACAAAGATGTACATTATCAATAAATAGAACTTTTCTTCGTTTCAATATTCAAATCTTTAGCTTCCGCACTCTGCTGTTGTGTTTATATATATATATATATATATATATATATATATGCATGCTAGGCCTTTTGCGGGCGCGCCTTACGCTCGCACGACATCACGCCCGGGGGACGGTTAGCGATTCTGCGGAATCAGAACGTGACATATTGGTATCAGAGCACGCCTTCAGATCCTTTGATCGTCCCTCCTAGTTGATCTCTTGAAATCGTTTGGCCAAAATGAGATGCGTTCCATACAGTTTGTAAAACCCCTATTTTAAAAAAAAAAAATTATTAATTAATAATTTAATTATGGTAATTATGTGCTAAATAGGAGAAATAGATTTTTATTAATTTTATTTTTGGGTGTTCGGGCACTTAGAGGACTTATGGGACCATCAGGAATTTTTTGGAATTTATTTCATGTAGGAGACCCCTTGAGCAGTTGCTAGCCTAATGGTGTGCATTATTCTAATCCATGAATTTTCTTATGAGTAAATATATAATATATATGTATATACAAATATATATATATATATGTATATATATATTTAAAAAGGAAAAAAAAAAGAAAGTAAAAGAATTATTAGATAATAATTTACTACTAATAATATAATAATAATAATAAACAATGTTATGCTTATTTCTTCCTTAGCAAATTGCTAAGAGTGTATGCTCCAGCAACTTGCTAATTGTCCGCCCTTAATATTTGCAACCCGCCCATTGCATTAGCGACCTCGCGCCCTGCAGAATCCCACTCGAGGCACCTTCGCTCCGGAATTTTTTCCCATCGACTCGCTCGACCAAACGCCGTTCCGTCTTCACCGGTATGCTCACCCCTTAACCCTCTTCCATATTTGTTTTATAGCCAACCTCGAAAAACGTGTATCCCTAGGCGAAAAACAGCGTCCAAAGTGAGCGGAGCAGACCAAATTCTGAAATCGCAGAAAACTGCGGTGACCACCTATATTGTCGAGTTCGTATCTCCCACCACAGAGATCCGAATTCGGTGATTCTTTTTGATACCTGTAGAACACTTGACCTAGTTTACTTTCTGTTTAATAACCCTATGCTATTAGTTGCTGTGGACATAATTATATTCGTCACAAAACTGCGCGCACCCACTTTTTCCAGATTTTCAAAAGTTGGAAAAATGAGCGCGCCCCGCCAAACGGGACCGCCCCGCTGTGTGCCAAGTGTACCGAATGGTGCACGCAGCGTAACCGGACACGTGAAAATTCGTGGGGACTGATTCGGACACGTGTGCGCGCCGGAATCAGACCATATCCGCAGACACACACCGTGTCGCAACTTTTGTGGAACTCGCACTTAATTTGTGCACGCTTGTCAGATTGCGACGAAACTTGCGCCACTGGACTCTTGGTAACGCGCTGGTCCTGTGACCCAATTTTCACGCAATTCTGAGACGGTTGACCAAATCGCCAATTGGCGGGCCCCACAGTTGACTTTTTGGACAAAATTGAGTTCGGCCCATCGGAATCCACATTTGGACATACCGTTGGGTTCGTATTGACATTTAGAGTTATTTGGCCTATAGTTTGTCCCATTTAGAGACTGTTACCCTTGGCACGCCTTTCGGTGCAAATTGGGCCACATGTGGACCCCACTTTTATCTGAAATTACCGTTTTGCCCCTGTGTCCAAATTGGACGAAAGGGAAGTGCTTTTTAGCTATTTTGCTTATTCTGGGAACGTTGGTGATGTTTATTTCAGCATCCGGAGACGTTCATTCTGAGGCCGTAGCTTCTGACTCTTAGTGTTGACATTGGGACACTACATTTTGCAGCCTTCTTGCCAGGCAAGATACCTTGCCAAATTGTTACAGTACTTTTGCATGCTATTTATATTTCTTTACATTTATTGCATTTCTGTTTATTCTTGCATGTGTAGTTTTCTTTCAGTCATTACTATATATTAGATATGTTGACACCCACTTGACACTTAGTATCATAGAGGACAATCATTAGGCGTATGGGCTTTAACCACTCTGGTAACACCGTAGTCACTAGCACGCACTATGGTGGGTCGTGTCCGATGGTCGCTACCCCCGAAGTATGTCGATTGATGGAGTCCGAGGGTCGCTACCCCCGAGGTATGCCGGCTGATGATGTTCATGGACGAGTGCATGAGTTGTGAGGCTTAGATCGAGTAGACTATCCTTGCCCATACGTCGAAAAGTTATCCTCATTTGCATTCATATAGATGGTCTTGTACAGCGTACTTATTTATTTTCAAATTATATGCATGTTTACTGCATTCAAGTTGGCTCGTATTTTCTGTATCTTATTACGTCCCTCTGAGAACCTGGTCCCCTGCCAGGTGTATCTGCTCTTGAGTATTTGCAGGAGTACGGGCCTGGACCTGACGCATTCCTTTCTGCCGAGGAGGTCTTACCTTCTGAGCATCGTTGATTATCTGGCGATGGATTCTTTTAGCTGTTACACTTCTGTCTTCACATTATTTTATATTGGAGATTTTATACTCCTCTCTCATTTTAGTTTTGGATATAGTCCTTGGTAGTGGATTTGTCTCCACCCAACTATTATTTTTAGATATTTCAGACTCCTTATTCTAGCTTAGTATTTCTTTTCTATGACTTGTTGTGTGGATGAGATTAGCATATCTGTGACTTGTGACATTATATATACCACATGTGAGTTTATATTCATATTACAGCGTACGTATGGGTTATGGTTTCCATATATTAGAGTTGCCATATCCATGCTGCTGGCATGCTTACGTGTTCCTAGTCCTATGTATTTAGGACTGGGGCGTGACATGTTTTTGTGGTGGCCCATGCAGGTCGAGTTAGCCGTTTCGGTTACGTAACTGTACCGAGCGGGCCTGCACCTAGGATTAGAATTTTAGATCTCATCCACCCTTGGCTATAACTTACCTTCCTTCCAACATGTCCTACTTAAGTTCTTGCATCCTGCTTGATTCATGTACTCTTCTTAATCCTTCGTCCATCTCTTGCAGAGAGATGAATTTGAATAACGGGCATGCCGCCACCGGGGACAACACGTCTCCAGGGGACGACGACCAACCACTAGGAGTGACCTCAACGACACCTCTTCTTCCCGGACCGGATGGAATGACTAACAATCAAATTCCATCAACTCCTTCCACGGTACCTAATGGGACATTTCCAGCTCCACTAGCACCGAAGGATGGCCAGACACAGCTGTTCCAATTCTTCCAGATGATAATACAGGAACAAAGGCAGCAGGCAGCCGAGCAGAGGCAGCAAACAGCAGAGCAAAGGCTAGAATTTCTGGCAGCGCTTGAGAGAATGGCTGCACTAGCCCCTGCACCAACCCCGGCACTAGTTTCAGTACCACAAGCTCGGGTTGGTTCAGTCAAGGACTTTGTGCAGATGGGCCCTAAGCCATATAAGGGTAATGAGAGTCCAGAGGAGACCACGAACTGGATTGCCAATACCAAGAAGTTGTTAGAGGCATCACAATTACCTTCTGACCTATGGATGATAGGCGTGAGGACTCAGTTAGAAGGCAACGCGCATCACTGGTGGGAATCAATGGAGCGCCAGTTGGGTACGCGTCAGACTTGGGAACAATTCTTGGAATGCTTTGAGAGGAAGTACTTACCGGATACTGTAAGGGACGCATTGTACGATCAGTTCCTCCATCTAGAGCAAGGGGACAAGACGGTTGATGAGTATGACGCAGAATTTAGCCGTCTCAGTAAGTATGGCACAATCCTAATACCTAATGACTTAGAGAAGGCTAAGAGGTTTCACCGCGGGCTGACTCAGGAGCTCCAGCACTACACTAGCTCCCAGTCCCGGATCTCTTATGCCGAGCTATTAACAGAGGCCAGGATCCAGGAGGCCATCAACAAGGGAAACGGAATTCAACAGAGAAGTCACCAAGGATCAGTAAGGATACAGCAAGGAGGACCCATTCGACACCCTTTGACACGCCAGCAATCAGATAGTGCTGCACCATATCCAACCAAGGAGCTCCGTACTTGTCACTATTGTGGAAGACAGGTCATATTCTAAGAGATTGTCATCGTCGATTAGGATTGTGCATGATATGTGGATCAAGTCACCATCAAGCCCGAGAATGTCCTAAACAGAACCAGAGACCTATGGCATTAGAATCAGGAACACCGCATACACCCTCAAGTATAGAAGACCAAAGGGACCCACCACTGCTTCTACAGTCTGCACAAATGGAGGGGACTAGACCCCAGTCGAATAACCAAGGACAAGGCCATGCACTCATTATGACAAGTATGGGAGAGCAGACACAGGAAGCCGTAGATACAGGTACGACCTTTTTGTTATAACTGTCTTTGCATACTCATAACCCCCATTGTGACACAAGCTCTTAGATGCACAAATAGATATAGAATTATATATATGGTAGTCGAGCAGTTATGAGGATATATTTCTACTCTATCCAGATGGCATACACGCGATGCTAATGGATGACGGGAATAGCAGTAGTAGTATTCTTCCCCTATCCTTATCTCGCCCTCTTGGGTGACTCATCTCCTCCTTTTGTATTCATTCCTTATCTCGTGCGTAACTCTTCCTATCATAGTCATATCTTTCGTGCCATTATGAATTGTTTGATATCAACCTCACCCCTATTTTGTTAGTTAAACATAAATGTGTTAGTAATGCTTGATAACTAAGGATGAGTTCTTAACATATATATGCACTATAGCAATATCTATATTCTTTATTAGTTTAACCCTTAAGTAGCACCATGTAGCATAGTAGTAATTGTTAGATTATTTGAGATAGATCCTACCCCTAATAGTTAGTCAAGACCTTAAGTGTCTCCCTAAAAACTTAGACTATGCCTAGGAAAGAGTTGAAGGCACTTGTTATGAACTGATGACTATGACAAATCGCTGGCGAGGTAGCGACAGTTGCAGCCAGACGATTATGGTAGAATAGTCGAATTACTTGCAGCCATACTGGCCAGGTGGCGTGGCAGTATTAGACTATGATACTTGACGGTTATGGGAAAAGTCATAGTTATGAGATTCTAGACAGGTATCCCAAGATTCTCGACCCAATAAATATAATTGCCTTACCATCTAGACAATAGCTTCAAAGAAGGTGACTACTAGTAGAAATTTTGTAAGTTGGGTAGTCTAGACGAGTTAGAGGATGATAAAATAGTGGATGGACAATAGATGAGAAAGTGTTAGAATGGCAAACCATGAGTTTAGGAGTCCTAATAGATACCAATGTAGTGTAATAGTTATAGTTATCATTATGAATATGGGTTAGTGTCAATTTCGAGGACGAAATTTTTGTAAGTTGGGTAGAATGTAAAACCCCTATTTTTTTAAAAAAATTATTTTTTTTATTAATTAATAATTTAATTATGGTAATTATGTGCTAAATAGGAGAAATAGATTTTTATTAATTTTATTTTTGGGTGTTCGGGCACTCAGAGGACTTATGGGACCATCAGGAATTTTTTGGAATTTATTTCATGTAAGAGACCCCTTGAGCAGTTGCTAGCCTAATAGTGTGCATTATTCTAATCCATGAATTTTCTTATGAGTAAATATATAATATATATGTATATACATATATATATATATATATATATATATATATGTATATATATATTTAAAAAGGAAAAGAAAAGAAAGTAAAAGAATTATTAGATAATAATTTACTACTAATAATATAATAATAATAATAAACAATGTTATGCTTATTTCTTCCTTAGCAAATTGCTAAGAGTGTATGCTCCAGCAACTTGCTGATTGTCCGCCCTTAATATTTGCAACCCGCCCATTGCATTAGCCACAGCGGATAGCCCGACCCCTTTTGCGCGGACAACCGAACCTATTCCCTCACCCTCTCTCTTCCTATTATATATATATATATATATATATATATATATATATATCTCAAACCCTAACCTAAATTTTCAGACCTCCTCTTCCCATCTAGAGCCGTCACCGCAGCCAGAGAAGTCCCGCCAAGCCATCCAACCATCCCGACGACTCCGACCTCACGCCCTGCAGAATCCCACTCGAGGCACCTTCGCTCCGGAATTTTTTTCCGTCGACTCGCTCGACCAAACGCCGTTCCGTCTTCACCGGTATGCTCACCCCTTAACCCTCTTACATATTTGTTTTATAGCCAACCTCGAAAAACGTGTACCCCTAGGCGAAAAACAGCGTCCAAAGTGGGCGGAGCAAACCCAATTCTGAAATCGCAGAAAACTGCGGTGACCACCTATATTGCCGAGTTCGTATCTCCCACCACAGAGATCCGAATTCGGTGATTCTTTTTTATACCTGTAGAACACTTGACCTAGTTTACTTTCTGTTTAATAACCCTATGCTATTAGTTGCTGTGGACATAATTATATTCGTCACAAAACTGCGCGCACCCACTTTTTCCAGATTTCCAAAAGTTGAAAAACGGAGCGCGCCCCGCCAAACGGGACCGCCCCGCCGTGTGCCAAGTGTACCGAATGGTGCACGCAGCGTAACCGGACACGTGAAAATTCGTGGGGACTGATTTGGACGCGTGTGCGCGCCGGAATCAGACCGTATCCCCAGACATACACCGTGTCGCAACTTTTGTGGAACTCGCACGTATTTTGTGCACGCTTGTCAGATTGCGACGAAACTTGCGCCACTGGACTCGTGGTAACGCGCTGGTCCTGTGACCCAATTTTCACACAATTCTGAGACGGTTGACCAAATCGCCAATTGGCGGGCCCCACAGTTGACTTTTTGGACAAAATTGAGTTCGGCCCATCGGAATCCACATTTGGACATACCGTTGGGTTCGTATTGACATTTAGAGTTGTTTGACCTATAGTTTGTCCCATTTAGAGACTGTTACCCTTGGCACGCCTTTCGGTGCAAATTGGGCCACATGTGGACCCCACTTTTACCTGAAATTACCGTTTTGCCCCTGTGTCCAAATTGGACGAAAGGGAAGTGCTTTTTAGCTATTTTGCTTATTCTGGGAACGTTGGTGATGTTTATTTCAGCATCCGGAGACGTTCATTCTGAGGCCGTAGCTTCTGACTCTTAGTGTTGACATTGGGACACTACATTTTGCAGCCTTCTTGCCAGGCAAGATACCTTGCCAAATTGTTACAGTACTTTTGCATGCTATTTATATTTCTTTATATTTATTGCATTTCTGTTTATTCTTGCATGTGTAGTTTTCTTTCAGTCATTACTATATATTAGATATATTGACACCCACTTGACACTTAGTATCATAGAGGACAATCATTAGGCGTATGGACTTTAACCACTCTGGTAACACCGTAGTCACTAGCACGCACTATGGTGGGTCGTGTCCGATGGTCGCTACCCCCGAGGTATGTCGATTGATGGAGTCCGAGGGTCGCTACCCCCGAGGTATGCCGTCTGATGATGTTCATGGACGAGTGCATGAGTTGTGAGGCTTAGATCGAGTAGACTACCCTTGCCCATACGTCGAAAAGTTGTCCTCATTTGCATTCATATAGATGGTCTTGTACAGCGTACTTATTTATTTTCAAATTATATGCATGTTTACTGTATTCAAGTTGGCTCGTATTTTCTGTATCTTGTTACGTCCCTCTGAGAACCTGGTCCCCTGCCAGGTGTATCTGCTCTTGAGTATTTGCAGGAGTACGGGCCTGGACCTGACGCATTCCTTTCTGCCTAGGAGGTCTTACCTTCTGAGCATCGTTGATTATCTGGCGATGGATTCTTTTAGCTGTTACACTTCTGTCTTCACATTATTTTATATTGGAGATTTTATACTCCTCTCTCATTTTAGTTTTGGATATAGTCCTTGGTAGTGGATTTGTCTCCACCCGACTATTATTTTTAGATATTTCAGACTCCTTATTCTAGCTTAGTATTTCTTTTCTATGACTTGTTGTGTGGATGAGATTAGCATATCTGTGACTTGTGACATTATATATACCACATGTGAGTTTATATCCATATTACAGCGTACGTATGGGTTATGGTTTCCATATATTGGAGTTGCCATATCTATGCGGCTGGCATGCTTACGTGTTCCTAGTCCTACGTATTTGGGACTGGGGCGTGACAGAGTTAGTCTGTAATACTCTATAAGACTGATGCAAGTTCTTTATTTTTGAAGGAATGGCCCAAACACAAGGAGCAACGCAAGTAGAAGTGCAAGTACCTCCGGCACTTCGGCAAGCTCCGAGAGCCAACGACCTGCGCCCCCCGTCGACCCAATTGAGCGGATTATGCACATATTTGAGGCACAACAGCAAAGGGATGAGGCTCGACAGAACAAATTCGAAAAAAATCTAGAAGCCCGATTTGTGGTCCAACAGAAGCAGGTGGATGCCTTACAACAGATTGTTCAGACCATTGCCTCCAACCATTCCGCAACGACAGCAGCACAAGAGGAGCAACCAACAAATTAAGTCGAGACGCCTCAAACCTCAAAGAAGAAGGATGTGACTGTCGTCGACTTTGCCGACTTTAAGAAGGTTTACAATACGTCTTTTCGCGGGACCGAGGACCCCATCGTGGTTCTAGATTGGCTAGCTGAAATCGAAGATCATTTTATGCTCCTTGAAGTTACGGAAGGCAAGAGAGTCGCTTGTGCCCAACTCCAACTCCGAATGAACGCACACGATTGGTGGGACGTGTATCGAAGATCTCTCCCCGGAGACGGTGAAGACCTGACGGTCGCATGGGCTACCTTTCGCAGCACATTCGAGGAGTTTATACCTCCACCCGTTCGTCGATAAAAGAAGAACGAGTTCGTGCGTCTGCAATAAGGAAGCATGTCAGTGAAGCAGTATGCCGCAGAATTTAACTGGTTCGCCAAGTTTGCCAGCTCTTACCTACCCGATGCGGCGAGTCGAGCCAAACGATTCGAGGGCGGCCTGCGACCTTCCATTCATGCTCACGTAGTCGCTCCGCAGTACAAGACGATGAGTGAAGTCCTTAACCATGCCCTCGTCCTAGAACAACAATATCCTTCAACTACTGCCGACCCTGTGCAACATTCTCATCACAAGCGCCCTAGTAACACGGGAGGACACAACGCTCAAAAGCGTCCTAATAACGACGGTTCTCGGGACTACATGGGGGCGTGGTCAAGGGCAATTATGTACCTTCTGCAAACTACCAGGGCACACCATCAGCGAATGCCGTCAAAAGAACGGGTCTTGTTACAATTGTGGTAAACCAGGGAATTTAGCTAGTCGTTGTCCGCCCCCCTCGCCGTACTCAACAAAAATATCCAGCTCAAGCGTCACAAGCAAATCAGTCTGTGCAACAACAATCGTCCCAAGCAAGTCATCTGAATTATGTGGGTCGGGTTTATGCATCGACGCGGGACGAGGCGTTCGCCTCGGACGCCGTAGTATTGCTATTCAATAATGTTCCTGTACGAGTATTATTTGATTCTAGTGCCATACATAGTTTTGTATCGGCAAACTTTGCTAGTGAGCACGAATTTCTTCAGACACCGTTAGGCCAAAGGCTTAGCGTCAGTACCCGTCAGGCATGGACTTACCTGCTAACTCAGTTTGTCGCGACGGCTACATTTGCATCAAAGAAAAAAAATTGTCACTTGATGGGATAGTTCCAGACATCAGGGACTACGATATCATTCTGGGGATGGATTGGTTCGGTGCTTGCTCGGCCACCATTGATCGTGCGGAAAAAAAAGTCGTATTTCGTCTACCAGGCGAGACCGAATTTTGCTACGCGTGCAGTCCAGTGTCGAGAGCATCGAATGCCTGCATGGTGATTTCTGCAATGTCTGCTCGGCGGATGATACATTCTGGCAGTGAAGGGTACGCGTCCGTTCGAGACACTCAGCGAGATTGCGCAAACGTAAAATCTACTTCCGTTGTGGCGGATTTTTCTGATGTGTTTCCAGAAGAGTTGTCCGGCATGCCATCCGACCGAGAGATAAGAGTATAGATACATTTCCAGATACTCAACCGATTTTCAAAGCTCCGTATCGAATGGCCACTGCCGAACTGAAGGAGATGAAGGTCCAACTACAAGAAATGCTCGATCGTGGGTACATCCGTCTGAGTATATCTCCATGGGCCGCACCAGTGCTATTTGTGAAAAAAATGATGGTTCGATGAGGCTCTGCATAGACTACCGAGAGTTAAATAAATCCACCATCCGAAACAAGTATTCCCTTCCCAGAATCAATGACCTCTTCGATCTGCTACAAGGCACATCGGTATTCTCAAAAATCGATCTTCGTTCGGGCTACCACCAATTGAAGATCAGGTCAGACGATGTGCCGAAGTCAGCATTTCGCACTGGCTATGGCCACTGAATTTTTAGTTATGCCGTTTGGATTGACCAATGCCAATGCCCCTGCCGCCTTCATGGATTTGATGAATTGAGTGTTCCGGTCGTGTCTTGACAAGTTTGTAGTAGTGTTTATTGATGATATCTTGGTGTATTCAAAGAACGAGGAACATAAGGAGCACTTGCGGACCGTGCTTCAGAGTCTTCGGGACAACAAGCTATACGCAAAACTGAGCAAGTGCGAATTTTGGCTAAGCAGTGTATCTTTCCTCGGACATATCATTTCTGCTAGATGCATCTGTCTATCCGAGAAAAGTTGAAGCCATCGTCGAGTGGAAGCAACTTTCCTCAGTCAGTGAAATTCGAAGCTTTCTCGGGTTAGCGGACTACTACAGACGGTTCGTGAAAGACTTTTCTAAAATTATTTCGCCCTTGACTCGCCTCACTCAGAAAGGAGTCGCATTCGAGTGGTCTGCCAACTGTGAAGCTTTGTTTCAGGAATTAAAGTAGCGCCTCATCTCTGCTCCGATACTTGCACTGCTGAACAAGAATATGGGATTCCAAATCTTTAGCGACGCCTCAGACCAGGGCTTGGGAGCTGTGCTCATGCAACAAAATAAGGTGATAGCTTTTGCTTCAAGAAAATTGAAGCCGCATGAGCGCAACTATCCGACACATGATCTAGAACTAGCGGCAATTGTGTTCGCACTGAAGTTGTGGTGACACTACCTTTATGGTGTGGCTTGCCAAATTTTCACTGATCACCAGAGCCTCAAGTATCTTTTCACTCAGTCGGACCTAAACCTACGGCAAAGACGTTGGCTAGAACTGATCAAAGACTACGACTTGTCGATCAACTACACTCCAGGCTAAGGGAATGTTGTAGCGGACGCGCTGAGTCGAGTATTTGCGGGATCTCTATCCGTCAAGTGCAGGCTGCAAAAGGAATTGGAGAGTATGGGCATCGAGCTGCGAATTTGATATAGAGGCGGACCGATTGGGGGATCACAAGCTCAGGTACTCCTTGAACCGAGCCTCATAGAAAAGGTCAAGTCCGCTCAGACGAATGACCCATTCTAGTTGAAGACGCGTGAACAGATTTCAGCAGGAAAGGCGACCGACTTTGCAATGGATGAAAGCGGAACGTTGCGGGTAAGAGGAAGACTATGTGTGCCCAACGATGTAGAACTCAGAAAGGAGATCCTCACGGAAGCTCACTATGCGGCCTATGTATCACATCCAAGAAGTACGAAGATGTCCCAGGACCTCCGCATGACCTTCTGGTGGCACGACATGAAGAAAGATGTGGCGCTCTTCGTGTCACAATGCTTGTCTTGTCAGAGAGTAAAGGCTGAGCACCAGAGGCCGGACGGGAAGATGCAGAGCCTTGCTATCCCGGAGTGAAAATTGGACCATATTACGATGGACTTTATTGTTGGCTTGCTAAAGACGCAACGAGGAAACGACGTCATCTGGGTCACTGTCGACCGATTAACCAAGTCAGCGCACTTCATTGCCATCAAAGTTACTTGGAGCATCGATCGTCTGGCTCAGATATACCTTGATGAGATAGTTCGACTACACGGCGTGCCAGTGTCTATTATTTCAGATCGGGACAGACGGTCCTTATCACGTTTCTGAGAAAGCCTTCAGTCAGCTATGGGGACCAAGTTAAAGTTCAGTTCAGCAAACCATCCTCAGACTGAAGGCCAAACGGAGCGGATGAACCAGATCCTTAAAGATATGCTATGCCTCTGTTTGATCGACTCGAAGTCAAGTTGGGACATCCATCTACCGTTGGCAGAATTTGTATACAATAACAGTTACTAGTCCAACATTCAGATGGCTCAGTATGAGACTTTGTATGGGCGGAAGTGCAGATTGCCTATCTGTTGGGATGAAGTTGGCGAGCGACAAATCCTCAACCCGGAGCAACTAGCGCAGACCGTTCAGAAGGTTCGGCTGATCCGAGAGCGATTAAAAGTGGCGCAAAGCAGACAGAAGAGTTATATGGATATCCAAAGACGAGCCCTTGAATTTACAGCTGGTGATCACGTGTTTCTCAAGGTCACGCCGATGCGTGGAGTTACGAGATTTGGAGTAAAGGGGAAGCCAAGTTCTAGATTTGTTGGTCCGTTTGAGATTCTCAGGCGAGTAGCCCCAGTTGCATATCAAATTGCCCTACCACCGAGCCTATCAGAGTGCATGATGTCTTTCACGTGTCGCAGCTGCGGAAGTACGTGCATGATCCGAGTAACGTGATAGATTTTGGTCAGTTGGATTTGCATGCAGACTTCATATATAGTAGAACCTGTGCAGATCATCGATCGTAAGGATAAGCAGCTCCGAAATCGTTCAGTCCCGCTCGTGCGCGTACTCTGGCGGAACCACGTGGTCGAGGAGTCGACCTGGGAACTCGAATCAGACATGAAAGAAAAGTTTTTCTCATTGTTTTCTTAGGGGTAGGTTCCATTCCTAAGTTTCGACAACGAAACTTTTTATTAGTTGGTTAAGATGTAGTGTCCCGTTCCCCCTATTCGGAGAGCCCGGCTAAGAAATACTTTGTATCGTTCGATCGGGACATATTGAATCAAGATATTTTTCTCGTTATGGATTGGTTTCTTCGGAATTAAGTCCCACATTCAGCAGATCGTGCCTCGAGGAAGGATTCGGCGACGAAGTCGCGAGGGGCCTTTCCGTTGCATTGGTTTTTTTGATCGTTTTCGATGCCGCTTGCTTGCTTTCTTGTTAGTTTTGTGACTTGCGTTTTCTTGAACGGTTTCGATGGATTTTATTGCCTTCGTTCCTTGAACTTCGAATTTCGAATCGAACTCTAGGGGACCGAGGTAGGAGATATCATATGTTGGTGCGTGCAGGTGATCTCATAGGCGGCGCGCAAGCGGAGTCGTGAAGATCTCCCATTTCTCTTCCCCGATTCGCCAACTTGTGAGTGACCTTACTTTCGACTAGCTCCCTTCTTCCAAGTCTCCACTCTTAACAATCTGACTCGTTTGTGCGATCCGATCAACGATATCATATTAATAACTGAGTCAAGATAATAAGGAGTAAATTTGGAACACTAATGCTCGGCACACCACTTCACTGTATGATCTTATCGTTACGTGCTTGTCCGCTATGCATGTCTATCTTATGCTTCAGTTGTAGCTAGAATTTATTCATCTATAACTGTTTCAATGTGTAGTACATATTTATCAATGTGATCGCTTGAACAAATAGACTATGCCTTCGCAATGTGCTAAGTAGTTATGCTCATTTTGATGTCTTGAATGTTTGTATGTTAATCTAGTATTGGGACGTCGTATGATCACGGACAACTTGTGCACAAGGCTTTCGGTTCCTGCGGACGGTCGCTGGGGCACCGGGACCGATACGATCCGGACGAAACATTTCGATAGTCGTTTAAATCGAACGGAATATGCGTGCAGCGGGGCTCACTACCTACGTTGCACTCCATCTCCGTTCAGAGACTATAAAATCATCCAATATGGCTTGTGACGCCAGTGACCTTATGTATATTTAAATTGTGCAAGCTAACTATGTCTTCATGGCAGAGAAGGTTATGGTAAGTTATGTACAGGATGTTCAGACGGGCAGATAAAAGATCGAACGGTGGCATGTTCATTTTAGTTATTTCATATCTATTGTATGATGTAACTTGTACTAAGGCAAGATAGAAAGTCCACATAATAACTTGCATGCTTCACATCAATAATGTGTTGATTTGGTAAGTTGGGTTAGCTCGCCCTCACAAGTACTTTTCAAAGTACTGACCATCGTTGCAGCAGGTTCCCCGATCCAAGGCGACGGGACGAAGAGCTGAAGCTTCTTCCCCAACTAGTCCATAACTCGGCACACTCCGTTCGTGTCTTTTGAAGCTTGTCCAAATCATCCGGAGCTTGTGCACACATCTTATGCAGCTCCGAGAAAAGACAATAGCTTCATCTGAAGATGTCTATTATATTTTGAAGTTCTAGTATGGAATGTAATGTATGAAACGGCTATCTCATTTTACGTTCATCTTGTAAACCCGCACGGCGCCCCTTACTTTTGAGTGAAGAGTTTGTAACAAAGATGTATATTATCAATAAAGAGAACTTTTCTTCGTTTCGATATTCAAATCTTTAGCTTCCGCACTCTGTTGTTGTGTTTATATATATATATATATATATATATATATATATATATATATATATCATTATGCTAGGTCTTGTGCGAGTGCGCCTTACGCTCGCACGGCATCACGTCCGGTGACGGTTAGCGATTCTGCAAAATTGGGACATGACAAAACATCTATCCTAAGCATGATGGACAGTCACTGTGGGGAACGCTCAACCCATATATTGAGATATTTCGGATATTGTTGGTGTTTTTGCCTTTGGACTATACATTGGCTAGACCACAAACTGGATATCTCAATATAATGCTTTGTTTGTGTTGAGGTGTGCACATGTAGGTGTCAAGTGGAGATGTTTTCCTAGGAGAAAAATGATTAACTCCTCAAAGAAAGCATTTATGCTTTGTCACTCTTGAGAAAATTCCCTTAGGAGCTAAGCTCCAAACGACTCGGACTCGGACTCGGACTCAGACTCGGGCTCAAAGTGGCGCTTTGTTGGCGCACTTTGCACGTCATCATCGTCGCATGGCGCTTGTGCGCATTAGTTGCGCTCGTTTTATGCGCGAATTGCATACGCGGGAGTATGAGCAGACGCATGTCCGGGAGCATGCACAGGCGTATGCGCGGGCTAGGCGCAGCTATGCGCGTTTATGCGTATGTGCACAAGCGCTGCTGCAGTGCTACGTGCATGGGCCACAACACTGCTGGCTTATGCGCGTTGAGCAGTTCAATCGAGCTGTTGCGCGCATACGCGCAGAGAGCGCGGTTGGCACATAATTCCCCTGATTGCGGGATTTAATCAATTATGGAAAGATTGAGTCTTTAATTCATATCCGTTTTTTGTGGGATTTAAATTAAATTCGTTCATATCTTTCCGTAATCAGTTGGCAGCCAGGACTAGGTTAGGGTTTTCGCCCTCCTCTATAAATACTTTCTTCTTAACCCCTTTGAGAACACTTCGAAATTGAGAGACGAAGAGAGTTGAGGTTGCGGTCGCCATTGGAGTCCAGAGGAGTTCGTACGAGTCCAGAAAGGAGGTGACAGCGAGCGTTCCAGAAGTTCTTCGTGAACTTGATGGTTCCTGGAAGCAGATCGTGTGGGACGAATCTTATTTTGAGCAACGATGGTCGTCATCACCCTAGCAAGCAAAGATCCATCTTCTCCTTCATCTTCTCTTCTGCCAGTTGTAATATGTTCTGTCTGTGTGCAACTATGTTTGCAAGAAAGAACAATAGTTTTCTGATTATTGTAACTTGTTTTGGAAGTTGTAAGCAGAGATAATCATATTATTGTACTTCATTGGAATCGAGGATTCAAAGGACAATCTTGTTTGCTGGAACTTCTGAGTCTCGACTAAAACTTCAGGATCAAACAGATGGTAGACTGTAAATTTTGCTTGAACCTCTGTTCCTGTCCCGTCCTACCATCTTTTGATTAAGCCTCGGGACTAACATCAATATCACGCTCTGATACCACTTGCTGGTCGCGCGGAAGCGTTGCCAACCCACCTGAGATAATCAACCAATCTAACGGACACCAAGCACAGATCAAAAACAACGTATATGGCGGTGACTACATCACCTCGACAAATCCCAATCTATATAACTCAGATGAAATTACAAAATTGACAAAAATTAATGTTAAACCCTTTGTCCTAATAGATTCAACCCCCTCATCATACTCAAGAAAAAATAAAGATTACAATTGAAATCACTCATCAAACCCCGTAGCAATTTTCCTAAACGAATGCGAAGACTCCTTGATCAGATCTCATATTCCTTTTGTCTTGGATAGCGAACCCTAAGAGCAAAGCACGGACTTTCTCTTATATTTCATATGGACGAGCAGCCCGAATCTCCACCTTTTTACTATCTTCTTTGTGCCTCCACCCTCAATCTATATATATATATATATATATATATATATATATATATATATATATATATATATATATATATATGTGTTGATATGGTATGTTGGGTGTCATATTTAAGTATAGTATAAGCACATGGGAATATCCTGAGGACATATTTGGGATGCCAGAATGTCACAGGATATTCCATTATGAGATTATTGTCATAATGATTGAGATCATTGTATTAATGACTGTAAGGCTATATAATGCCAATGAGACAATCAATAAAATAATCAACTAATTACAACATGGTATCAGAGCCAAGTTTCCACAAACCCTAGCCGTCACCAAGCTTCCACAAACCCACAGGAGGATTTCCTAGATCTCCTCTACCAAACTCTTCCACGCCCCCCCTTCTCCGCCCTTCGCTGTTGCTGTCCCGTCCCGCTACTGTTGCGGCTACTACTGCTGCTGCGGCTGCTGCTGCGACGGCGGCTGTGACATGCGTGCTGCCGCCTCCTCCGCACCAGCACGAGACAGCGCCTAATAGGGATGCCTAGATCTGAAAAAAGAGGGGACATGTTCGGATCTAGGAGCGGACGACGACGACGAGCGTGAGTCGTGGAGCGGACGTGACGTGATTGGATAGACGACGCATCGATGGAGGAGATCATCAAGAAGCTAGATTCTGCAGAGGTGGTGACGTTGATGAAGTTGTTGACGATGTCGGCTGGTGAGAACACGACACGAACGTCGCCGGAGTTGAAGCTTCCCTCCATCGATCTGAAATTAGATGGACCAGGCACCTATCTGAGTTGGTCACGACTGGTGAGAAGAACCCTCGCAGAAAAAAACATGGGGGGGTTCCTAACGGGCGAGACGACAGAGCCGGACGAGGGCTCGACAGGACGCGATGAGTGGAAGTCCACTCATATGGTGATCTACATCTGGCTTCTCAACTCCTTAGTCCAGTCTATTGCCGCCACAGTAGACGGTATTGAGATGGTGAAAGATGTATGGAAGAAGTTGAGAAGGACCTATGATGGTGTGGGAAACAACTTACCGGTCTTCCAGATAAAGGGGGAGATTGATGACACCGTACAGGGAGAGAAGACGGTGCAGGAGTATGCCACGGAGTTGGAGCGTCTGTGGTTGGATTATGATCACTCCTCAGATCGAGCGAGCTGCGGGGACCCTAAGTGTAAGGAGAGACAGGTATGTCTGCAGGAGAGGACGATGAAGTTCCTCAAAGGGCTGACTGCAGCTTTCGCACAGAGGACGGCCCTACTTCTAGCCCAACCAAAGATCCCTAGCCTTGAGGAGGCTATCTCAGCCATGATCCAGGAGGAGACACGCATCAGGCTGCAAGCCGGGACAGGTGATCCCCCCGAAGCAAAGTCAGCACTAGCGATCATCAGCTCAGGTAACACAGGATCTAAGGGAGAACCCTGGCAGCATAACCGGCAGTTCTACAACTGTGGGGAGATGGGTCATCATCGGTATGCTTGTACCAAACCACCTAGGGAGGGAGATTCAGGTGGTGGACGAGGACCGTTCGGCGGACGAGGATATAATGGAGGATGTGGTCGTGGTCGAGGGGGTAGACGAGGCGGCCGAGGAGGTTATCGGACGAACCTCCTGATATCAGAAGGGAACGGAGAAGCTGATGGCACATTTACTGTGGAGGACCAGGCACTGGGAGACATGAGGAGTAGAACAGAGGAGGCGTCCACCTCATTCTTTGTTAGGGGCAACGCTGCCATGTATGCCCATCCATCAGAAGGTACTGACGAATCACTTGCCCTTGTGTCTATCTATTCCCTTAAATCATCAGACTGGATTATCGACTCGGGAGCATCTCGGCATGTGACGGGAAATGCTAGTGAGTTTTCTTCCTACACTCACCTAGCATCAGCAGACAGCATTCAGACAGCTGATGGCACTTTCCAGCCAGTGGTCGGTAAGGGTACTGTTAATTGTACAGGTTCAGTAAGATTATCCAATGTTTTACATGCTCCATCCTTTCTAGTCAGTCTCTTGTCCATTAGTTCTATAATCCTCCAACTTAAATGCATTGTTTCTTTTGATATTCCTAAGGTGACCTTCCAGGAGAAAGGGACAGGACGAAGACTTGGGACTGGTACTTGGCATGAGGGACTGTGGTACCTAGATCAAGAAGGACTGGACTCAGCATTGGTATCTATGGCAGAGAAGGCTGGCATGGAAGGACTGCAGCAGAGGACTGAGGATACCTTGATACTCCATCATCGGAGGATGGGACATTCTTCCTTTGATACTCTAAGTAAGTTGTATCCAGAGATTTATGCAAAAACAAATAAAGAGAAATTAGTATGTGATGCGTGCGAGTTAGGAAAACTTACTAGGAGCTCATATGTTGGCACGGGTCATAGGAGCACTTTTGCTTTTGAGGTAGTACATTCTGATGTCTGGGGTCCATGTTCTACTAACACTATGAATGGTTATAAGTACTTTGTTTCTTTCATTGAGTGTGCCTCTCGTGTTACCTGGTTATATTTGATAAAAAATAAGAATTATGTACCTGCTTGTTTTCGAGATTTTCATAAGCATGTCCAGACTCAGTACAAAGCAGTTGTGAAGGTACTGAGGTCTGACAATGGAACGGAGTATACCAACAGGACGCTTGCAGAATACTTGTCAGCACACGAAATACAGCATCAGACCACCTGTGCATACACACCAGCACAAAATGGAGTTGCAGAAAGAAAAAACAGACACCTTCTGGAGGTCGCAAGAAGTATGATGATCAACATGAATGTCCCACAGAGTCTGTGGGGGCATGCAGTGTTGACAGCAGCTCAACTCATCAACAGGATGCCCTCGAAGGTCCTCGGATGGAAGTCCCCATGTGAGGTATTGCAAGGCAATAATAGTGGGATACTCCCACTGAAGGTGTTTGGGTGTGTGTGTTTTGTGAAGGACAACAGGCCATCAGTTGGGAAACTTGACCCTAGAGCGGTCAAATGCATCTTCGTAGGCTACTCGGCGACCCAGAAGGGGTATGTGTGCTGGAGTCCAGTAGAGAAGAAGAAGTTTGTCAGTATGGATGTCCACTTTCGGAAGCATGACCCATACTACCACCATGACGGAACTTCACACAACACGCCTAATACTGCCAGTATTAGGCGAGAGGGGGAGATGGAGAACTTGGTGGTAACCGATTTAGAAGTTTGGCATGGAGGCACGGAGAAGGGACAAGAAGGTGAAGGTGTTAGGCCTACGGCTCTGGGAGAGTTACTTACCTACAGCAGGAGAGAGAAGCAAACTGCAGGACCAGTACCGACAGTGCCAGTGCCAAGTCCCTTGCCTGCGTTCGTCCCAACTCCTGAGACACCGACACCAACCCTCCTTCAGGTGATACCCCCTCCTTCACAAGATATCATTTCTCCTACTTCTACTCCTCCCACACCACTATCTGTACGGAGGACCACTCGCAGCAATGCAGGAAATCCTCCAAACATATATGGTTGGGATATTGCTCGGTTTGTTTCTTATGACCATATCCCTTCTTCTCATTGAGCATTTATAGCATCTTTGGATAGTATTACTGTACCTAACAATTGGCAGGTTGCCAAGAACGATCTAAAGTGGAAAGTGGCAATGCACGAGGAGTTGGGAGCTCTGGAGAAGAACCACACTTGGGAGCTTGTGAGACTGCCAGAGGGGAAGAGAGCAGTTGGATGCAAGTGGGTCTTTACCGTGAAGCAGAACCCAGATGGACAGGTTGAGCGCTACAAAGCTCGACTAGTAGCCAAAGGATACAGTCAGACGTACGGCATCGACTATGACGAGACCTTTGCACCAGTTGCAAAGATGAGCACTGTCAGGACTCTGATTTCTCTGGCAGCGAATGGTGGATGGAAGCTACATCAACTGGATGTGAAGAATACGTTTCTTCACGGAGATCTAGTGGAGGAGGTGTACATGGAGATACCACCAGGATTTGGCACCAATCAGACAGTAGGCAAGGTCTGCAGGTTGAAGAAGTCCCTCTATGGACTGAAGCAGTCTCCTCGAGCGTGGTTTGACAGATTGAGAAGGGCGATGATAGGGATGGAATATCAGCAGATCAATGCTGATCATACTGTGTTCTTCCGTCGAAGTGGAGGCCACATCACCATGCTTGCGGTGTATGTGGACGATATGATTATCACAGGAGATGATGAGCAGGAGATCGCCCAACTCAAAGGAAAGCTTGACAAGGAATTCGAGGTAAAGGATCTCGGCCTTCTTCGGTACTTCCTTGGGATTGAGATTGCTCGAGAAGCAGAGGGGATTGTCCTCTCTCAAAGGAAGTATGCACTGGACCTTCTCACAGAAACTGGAATGTTGGGGTGCAAACCTGCAGCGACACCAATAGATCAGAGGTTCAAGATTGATGTTGAGGCTGGAGAACCAGTTGATCGGGACAGATACTAGAGACTGGTTGGCAAGTTGGTCTATTTGAGCCACATACGTCCTGATATCTGCTTTGCAGTAAGTGTGGTGTGCCGCTACATGCATGACCCATGGAAGGGTCATATGGATACAGTGGACCAGATTCTGAGGTACTTGAAAGGTGCTCCCGGGAAGAAACTAATATTCAGGAAGAACAATCACGTGAGCATCGAGGGCTACTGTGATTCTGACTGGGCTAGTTGTGCTGATGAAAGGAGGTCTACCTCGGGATATTGCATATTTGTAGGAGGTAACTTGGTCTCCTGGAGGAGTAAGAAGCAGTCTGTGGTGGCCAGATCGACAGCTGAAGCAGAGTACAGAGCTATGGCCTTGGGAGTTGCAGAGCTGCTATGGTTGAAAAATATGCTAGTGGAGCTGAAGCTGGATCAAGGAGCCAAGATGAAGCTGTGGTGTGACAATCAGTCAGCTATTAGTATCGCCAACAATCCAGTACAGCATGACAGGACCAAACACATCGAGATTGATAGATTCTTCATCAAAGAGAAGTTGGATAGTGGATTACTGGAGCTTGGCCATGTTCCAACCAGGGATCAAGTAGCAGATGGACTAACCAAGGGACTCGCCTCAGTGAGCATGATTAGAGGATGTGACAAGATGGGCTTAGTGAATATCTTTCACCCATCTTGAGGGGGAGTGTTGATATGGTATGTTGGGTGTCATATTTAAGTATAATATAAGCACATGGGAATATCCTGAGGACATATTTGGGATGCCAGAATATGTCACAGGATATTCCATTATGAGATTATTGTCATAATGATTGAGATCATTGTATTAATTACTGTAAGGCTATATAATGCCAATGAGACAATCAATAAAATAATCAACTAATTACAACAATATATATATATATATATATATATATATATATATGATGAGAAAATCCTATTCTAGGTCATAATAGAATTTTCTAACTAGAAAACCCTAAAACATGAATCATATTATACCTATAACAACTACTATTCCAGACTTGACCCCATGGCTCCTCAACTGGACTACATGCATGTCGTCCCGCGACAGAGTTTCTGCTCCCTCATGCAATCGATCTCCGATCCCCTGACCTACTTTACATCTTCCTTTGTCTCCAGCTCCTCGACCGTCATGTCGATGCTAGCTGCCATGCGTAACACCTCCTGCACCACTGGGATCCTACCGATATCAATAATACGGCCAATACCGAAGTCTCTGATGATTAGCCTCCCAGTAAGACTTAGCTATCTGTCCTCGACTTTCGTCTTCCACCGGAACGTACTATCGTTCCGACAAGCTTTTTCACCCTTGGTTGGCCCAACCAATCAGACGGTGCGATTTTTCTGAGATTCGAACTACTGAACCTGCCCACCTTCGTATCCGACACTGAAGCTCCCTCGTACACATGCATCCTCGAGCAGAACAACATGCAATGTGCACGTCGTAGATGGTCCACAGCTCCCCCGGAACTGTGTGAATGGAGATGCATCTACCTTAGATTGAGTTTACTGCAAATATTGATCTCCTCCATGGCTTCGAACTGCTGAAACCGATGTCGCTCCACAAAGCTTTGGCAAACCACTTGTCACCAAAATCGGATTAGTAGAACCCCTACCTGGAGACCGACCAGCTGTCATGGGACCGACAGACTGACCCTCAAATCTTTGACTCATTACCATCATTCGCTTTGTCTCGACGAACCGAATCATTCGTATCCCTCAAAGTATCTCGAAGACTTCCCAAAGCAAGTTACCGATGATCCACTGACTCCTATCGAACACACCTCGAGCCTCCATCTGATGTTAGTGGACTGCCTGTACAACTCAGCTGCTTGAGCATGTACATGCCACAACATAAATCTCCTCGAACCAGCTATTAGGAACCCTTCGTAAGCATCGAATATTTGTTCCCAAATATGTTGCGACAGCCATCATTCGCCAACATCCCTACCGAAACCAAGTTGTAGCGCAAACTCGGTACATGTCGCACACCTTTGAGAACGAGCTTCTCACCCAACTCTGTTGTCAAGTGCATATCATCAATGCCCACAACTGCAACGGTCCCCTTGTTGCCCATCTTTACATGTCCAAACGTGTCGCCGCGGTATGACGTGAAGATCCTACTCAATGGAGTGGCGTGATACGCCCCTGTGTCCATGACCCAATCGCCATCATGACACATGTCACAAGGTTCCTCTGTGTCGGTTGCTGCGATGATAATATCTTACATAGTCATGAGATCCTTCTGATCGTCCTTGCCTATGGCCTTCTCAGCTTTAATCTTCATGCAGTTCCTCTTGTATAACACATTTTGCCATAGTGATAGCAGCCTTCCTTGCGATTCATATTCGCAAGATCCCAAGAACTCCCCCCTATCCTCACTTATGACTTGAGCATTTCCTTCCCGTAGGAAGCCACCAGAGCGGACTCCTGCAACGATTCCACCTTACGTCGGACCTCCTCAACAAACTACTTTTGACTGCATCCATCGTAACAACTCCGTCAGGCACGGAGTTGCTCACTGACACTATCAACATCTCCTAGCTTTCAGGCAGAGAACTCAAAAGCAGGTCTTGAAGCTCATCGTCAATCACCATCTTCATCGCAGACAGCTGATTGATGATACCCTGAACCTCGTTCAGATGTTGTGCCACCTGGGCACCCTCCATGTACTTCGAGTTGACGAGTTGGCAAACAAGAAACGTCTTGTTGCCAGCCGTCTTCCTTTCATACAGCGAATATAGCTTCTCCCATAATGCTTTTGTCGAACTCTCCATGAATACGTAGTGAAACACCGAGTCGTCCAACCATTGGCGGATGAATCCAACAGCCTTTCGATTCAGTCATTTCTAGTCTTCAACAACTTTGTCCGATCGCTTTGCATTGTCGTCCTCCAACGGACCATGCAAATCTTTGCACCATAGTAGATCTTCCATCCTTGACTTCCAAATCGTCCAATGTTTCCCTATGAGGATGATCATATGTGTGTTTGTCTGCTCCGTAGACATTGTTGTATCTACCCCCTCAAGAACCTGAGAGCTCCGATACCACTTATTAGGATCAGAAGCGTCAATACCATGCTCTGATACCACTTGTTGGTCGTGCGGAAGCATTGCCAACCCACCTGAGATAACCAACCAATCTAACGAACACCAAGCACAAATCAAAGACAACGTATATGACGGTGACTACGTCACCTGGACAAATCTCAATCTATATAACTCACATGAAATTATAAGATTGACAAAAACCAATATTAAATCCTTTACCCTAATAGGTTCAACCCCCTCACCACACTCAAGAAGAAAAGAAAGATTACAATTGAAATCAATCACCAAACCCTGTAACAATTTTTCTGAACGAAGACGACTCCTCGATCAGATCTCCTATTCCCTCTGTCTTGGATGACGAGCCCTGAGAACAAAGCACGGACTTTCTCTTAGATTTTCTGTGGACGAGCATCCCGAATCTCCACCTTTGCATGGACTTTGTTCCTCCACCCTCAACCCATATATATAGGATAAGAAAAATCATATTCTAGGTCATAATAGGAGTTCCTAAATAGAAAACCCTAAAATAGGAATCCTATTATACCTAAAATAGCTACTCCTAATCCAGACTAGACTCCAACAGTATGATCCTGTATAAACTAAAATGGTCATATGTTGATAGCATAAAACTAGTGTGTGCCCATCATTATTTAATAGTTAATGGAAGTTTTCTCGTTGAAGTAAATCGTTGTCGCTTCAGAAATTTACCAATACTATCTTCATTATTTGCAGTAACACCATCCAAAACAAAAACGCTAATGAGGAATGTTCTAACAATAAATAGGTTGCCACAGCAGTCTGTAGACATAACTCAGTGTTGTAGTCTTAAAGGGCTAAAGTTACTTCTTGCTGACACGGATCCTTCATGACAAATATCAAGATAAAGTAACACATCGATGATTTGGACTTTGCCAGCGAGCGTTTCATGTATAATCCAACTCCAACAGGTCAATTCCTTAACTTGTGCTAGTCTTCTGTCTCCATGCCCACATATTCATTTTCAGGTTTCACAACAGGGTCGTAAGGCAATTTTAGACAAAAAATAAAAATGCAGGGAAGGAGGTGGACTATAGGAGTGAGCAATCGGTTTATTCGGTTTCAACCGAACCAAAATAGTCGAAACTGAATAAACCGAAATTCTACAAATCCAAAACCGAAACCGAACCGAAATAAACCAAAACCGAAACAGAAGCAAATCGAATAACTATTCGGTTTCCTCGGTTGGATCATTAATATTGCTTAGGCATGGGTATTCTTCATCACCAAAAGACCATTTGCAGTTAAGTATCTAAAGGAGCCCAACCATCTCAACTTATATAACCACCAACACACTTGGGTTTCTAGCGTGGCCGATGTGGGACTAAAAAAACTCACTTATCTACTTACTTATCCAACCGCCAACACACTCGAGTTTCTACCGTGGCCGATGTGGGACTAAAACTACTCTCCTATTGCAGTCTCCTCTCTGTTCGGTTGTTGAAGACTGGAGACGTACGCGTTCTTCCGAGTCAGCCGGCCCTAGACATAGCAATAGTTTCCTTGAATACCAAGGCTCTTTGGAGAGTTAATTTAGCTCCTCTTAATTAGTTCTTTTCAAGGGTTTTTTTAGTCTCTTGTTCACTCACTTTTATACTCCACACTGGAGCCATGCTACATGCTACTAGGGAGAGTACGTATATTCAGGATCAAACTATAGTTGGAGCGAAACTAACTATAGCTGGAGGGAAACTATGTACCCACCCTAACATTGTGAACCATGTCCAAGAGATCTAGTACCCAAGCTGCTCCGACTATGTACTACTTGATCCGAGATTGTTTTTTTTTAATCACATGTTGAAGTTGGGGTTGGTTAATCACAAAATATACATAGAATTAGGGTATTTATATAATTACATAAATCTTATTCGGTTTTCAGTTTTGGACTGAAATCGAAACCGAATAAGAAATTTTCGTATTTCCAAAACCGAAACCGAACCGAATTTTTTTTTAAACCGAACCGAATCCCTTATTCGGTTCGGTTCAGTTTTCGGTCCAAAACCGAATAATGCTCACCCCTAGTGGACTATGGTACTTTGAATACACTTGCCTCAAATTTAAGGTGCATTCCAACTACAAGAACAATTAAGCATGGAATTTTGATTGAGAATAGATGAAATTAGCAAACAGAGAACCAATCTCACTATATTTTGGACAACTTGTAACACATAGTTGCAATATGCATGCATAAGTATTCAGAAAAATGTTGCCAAGGAACCCATTGGTGCTCTAGTATGTCCCTTCGGTAAGTATAGTTGAAGTCAAAGTGATGCATCATGTATTTTGAAATTAAACATAGTATCGACATGGAAACAATTTGAACTACAGACAATTACATATCCTTATGAAAGTTACTAGATTATCTCATCCATTTAACGAGAAACTGTCCTTTCATCAATTTACTGAATCCTTAACAACCAAAAGGAATTTCACTTTTACAATGGATGCCACAAGTGTGTGGTAGAACATCCTAAGCACAAAATTAAGAAATTACACATTCATCTTTAAGAACACTGAGATGATATTGATAACTCTAAACATATTTGGAAAAATGAAGACGAGGAAAATAGAAAGAATTAGTAAACCTTGGATGGACAATGTCCACAGGAAAAAATGATCAAATTTATCAAGAAGTTGGCAGATAAAAAACTCATGAATTTGATCTCAAGCAGCAGTTCCATGAAATGTTTTGACCACTTTGACTGTATTGTTAAAACTAAATTTTTGGATAACCGCTCCAAGAATATGTTAAAACAAAGCAAACATACCTGAGAGGAGCTAAATTCCAATAACCGTGATTGGCGTATGGTATCATTGATAGATTACTAAAGTTGGCTCCACTAAGAATTTCAATTTTGTCGGCAGAGCTGCAGCATGCCATCAACACACAAAAAAACACGTCATCTTCAATATTCTCACATAATCAATATGAATATTAGAAAAGCAGACAGCACCAATTCCATATAACCCATGAAGATAAATATGAGAATAACCATCAAAATCAGATAGTGATATCTCCTAGCAGCCAATCAGAAAGTTTGTTTTTATTGTATAATATCAGTTCATGTTTAGACATGTTGATTAATAGTAATAAGTTATTTATGACATTTCATATTTATCATGTATTCTCATTTTATTATAGTGGGTGTAGTTTCATGATAAAGTCCTTAGAATGTTAGCAATGCATTTTAAAATTGTGATTGGATCACACTAAAGAGATTCAAATCCTTGTAAGCTTCATTCTTAAATTGTTTATAGTTGTAGGACTACTACAAATGACATTACTGGATCCCGATAAACCAGTTCGCTCTATGCTGACTTATGTGATCAGTATGACTGATTTCAGCGTAATAGACACTAAAACAAGAGTGTAGGCGCTCATTAGATAATCGTTTCACCGAACTAGCTCGACCAAGGAATCCCCAATGGAGTAATTCTAAATGTCAACTGGGGACCATAATTCCTTCATGATAGTACTAGAATGCAATCTTAAATGAGTTAGGACTTAGTCAAACTCCATTACTTTCGAGATTTACTTACACCTAATAAGATTAGGATAGAATCTCATAAAGATTTAATTACTTCATCCAAATATTATGTCAGGCAAATTGACAGTAGATTGCAAAGTAACATAAGATATTGTTTACTATGGCAAAGAAGCAATTTGCATCTCTCTATGATTAATTGATGCAACAAGAAAAGTTAGAAATATGATAAACCATATGAAATTCTAATACTCTTCAATTTTAAATGTAGGTTTCCACTGACCATGTCATTGCAAGACAGCTTCCACTGGGTGAGAAATATGAAGAAAGAACAGCACTATTATGAGGAACTGACTTTACGCTTCTTGGTCGAGCTTTCCTTATAGTTCTCAAGTCCCAAATGCAAGCCATTCCATCAGATGAACTTGTAGCCATCAAGTTCACATTTTGTGGACTAATATCAACTGTATTGATCCTATCCGCATGCAAATCCCATTCACTCGAAGATTTTCCTTCTCTCTCATCCCATACCTTCAGCCTGCCTGGCCCCTCTCCAATATAAAGGGAGTTTATAGCATTTGGCGACTGACAAATAGAGAAGAAAAGACGCTTACTGGAACAAAGCGTATTGAATGCTTCCTTCTCAATATCCATCAAACGGATGGATCCGTCATAGCTGCTTGTGAATATCTGCCAAGGGCATCAACCAGATTTTAATTGATAGAGCTTGCAAAATAATTATTAATGATTTACTGCAGGAATAGTTATATGAGAGCATAATTTTTGCATACCATCTATAGCAAAATACTTATTGTAACCTGTATTATACCTCATTGACCTCTTATATATTAGCTTTTGGGTTATAATGTATTCAAAGATAATTATTAATGATTTACCCTGCCCATCAACTATGGTAAAAAAACAATTTTGGGCATCTCTTATACCGAAGATTTATACTTGTAATCAAAGATAGGAAATTAGAAGACTCATAATTTCACATGGCCAAAATTTTCTTGGGACTGGTATGCTTTTGATATTCTTGTTTCGAAAAACAGAATACAGCTTATACCCATTCCCAGGACTGGTCACACGATTGCTGGTTAGAGATGAATTCACTTCTGTAGCTTAAGAAGAATTATGCACCAAATTAAACAGGCAACCGAACAATTGATAGTCTACAGACGATACGGAATGATACACAACACCACCCACACAAGATATATTTTGCATTATCCATGTCTCGAAGTTTAAGGGCCTGTTTGGTTATCCACTATTTGCTTGTGTTCTTAGTTTAAACTCAAAATCTGCCCAAAATAACGTTTGGCAGCCAACTTTCCAAAACCGGTTTTCAGAAATGTGTTTGAGAGATCTACGTTTAAAACCTGTTTTGAGAAAGCAAAAGAAATCAGTTTTCTCAAAGCTATTTTCCAAAATCTGCGGGCCCAACCCCCACCCCGAAGTCCCAACTCTCTCTCTCTCTCTCTCTCTCTCTCTCTCCCCTCATTTTCTCTCCACCAGAGGAAAAGGGGAACTCGTCGATCAAGAAGTCAGGGTGGAGATCTGGTCAGAGCACAGGACCCCCGGAGCTCAGATCTGGCCGGAGCACAGGACCCCGAGGCGGATCCAGCGGCATCGGGCTGTTCGAAGTCGCGATGGCCGTGGTACGCAGCTCGTAGTGATGGCCGTGGTGAGCAGGAGGAAGACGGTGGTGTCGCCGGACCCACTCTCTTCTTCGTCTTCTTCTCCTCGTCTGTTCCGCCATGGCTGTCGTGGACGGGGTGGAGGAGGGGGGAGGAGTCCCCGTGGCGCGCCACTGACTCCATCATCTCCTGCGAGGTCTGCAACACTGGCAGTAGCTGCTGGAACGCCAAGTGCAGGTAACGGCCGTGAGGTCGGGAACGTCGGCGGTTGGGTCCATGAGCTCTTCATCGAGGGGCCAAGGGTCAAGGATCGACGACCTCGACACGAGAAACTCAACCGACGATGAACTCTTCGTCGAGGGGCCAAGGGTCGACGACCTTGACACGAACATGATCCAGATTTGTGGCGGTGGCAGTGGCGGTGGCGGTGGCAGCAGGAGAGCTCGGGTTCTCCGAGGGTGGTGGTTGTCTCTGCAGACACGCTGGACAAGGTTCTCATCGGACACGGTTGTCATCGGACACAAAATGTCGGTCAGAGGATATAAAAAAAATTCCAAAACAAAATACCAAACAGATTCTCAAAAATAATTTCCAAGAAACTACTTTCAAGATGAAAGTAACCAAACGCAAAGCCAAAAAATTTATAGTCAGAAAACAACTTTATAACTTACTTTCAGAAAATTGTTTTTAGAACAAAAATTTCAGAAAGACTATCCAAATGGACCCTAAGTGTCTGGCATGACCAACACTGCATTGATTAGTTTGGAGTTGGCGGTTGAACCACTCGAAGGCCTTTCTTTCAAATACATTTAGAAAATGTTTGATTATGTTTACAAAGTTTGAACACTTCTGAAGTAGACAACAAGCTTTTAAAATTTTATGTACACAATATGGTATTACTTTTAGACAATTTGTTAAGGATGCACCACATAGATAAAATTCTACTTATTTAATGTTGAAATATTCTATTAAGTTTAAGATGTTATTACACATTACTATAATGCTAATCCTAGTTTTAATTATCAAGTAACTGAGAATGATTGATTAATTGCTACTTCTATTTTTGAATTTTTAAAATTATTTTACAATGCTACATGTATTTTATCTGGAGTTTATTATCCAACTTCTCCTTTAACTTAACAAAAATTATTAACATGTCTCATTTATTTTTTTAAATATAGAACTGTTACTGGTTTTGATTATGTTATTTCCAAAATGGAAGCAAAATTTAAAAAATATTGGGATGATATACCTCTTTTATATTGTTTGGCTTCGGTCTTTGATCCTAAGATTAAATTAGATGGTTTATTTATTTTATTAGACGAATTTAATGACAATATGAATGTTGACGTAGGTAGCTTAAAAGTAGAAATTAAAGAAGTTTTAAATAATTTAATTACTTTATATGAAGAAGGAGTTCTATCTGGCCGACCCGGTACAACATTCAAGGTAGTAGTAGCTCCGATTTTATGTCTAAATTATCACATGCTAAAAGTGTACTGCAAAGGAAGAAACAAAAACAATATTCCCTACCCACTCAAGAATTGTCCTTATATCTAAATTTTTATGAAGAAGATGAAGATTCTTCATCTTATTTTTCAATTTTAGAATGGTGGAAGAAATACGAAAAAATGTATCCTATACTTTCTTCTATAGCACGTGATATTCTAATGGTCCCGGTGTCCATAGTAGCATCGAAATCTTGTTTTAGTGCAGGTTCAAGGATGCTAAGCAAGAAGAGAAGTAGGTTGCTGCCAGATATTTTGGAAGCTTGTGTCTGAGCTAGACTTTCAGTTTCTCACTTTGGATGACGCTACTAAAGGAGGAGCTGAGCAATAAACTTCAATGAAAAACGGACGATGAAAGTCGAAAAAAAGACTTACATTTTTTTACAAGCTTTATGCAAATAAAATATTATTTACAAGTTTCTATTTTTTTGTTACTTAATGTAATAATACATTTATAAATATAACATTTAACTTCTTTATGTCTATATAAATATCTATATCTATTTAAATTTCAACTTATAAATTTATATCTAAATTTAAAAAAAAATTATATAAAGATTTATACTTAAAGTTATATAAATATCTATATAAAGAAAATATCAAAAAAATTATCTATATAAAGAAAATTCAAAAAAAAATATGTATACATTTTTTATAAGTTATTCAAAAAACAATTTCAACTTATAAATATTTATATTTAAATTTATACTTAAAGTTATATAAATATCTATATAAAGAAATCAAATAAAATTTTCTTACTTTATGTTGTTATAAATTTTTATATAACAAAAAAGTTTATATAAATTATACAAATAAAACTTACTAAAAAATAACTTATAAATTTTAAATTATACAAAAATAACTAAGTAACAAATAACCTATAAATTTGAACTTAAATTTATTAACTTATTATTTATATCATATAACTTATATATACATAATATACACACACAAAAATCGCGGGCCGGCCCAGCCCGACCCTGAACCGGCCAGGACCAAGACCGGTTCGGCCCGGTCCTTCGCAGACCGAGTCATGGGTTTGAGCTGGGTCCGGACTGGGTCCGCTTCCAAACCCACCGGCCCGACCTGCTATCTCCCTCGGGTTGGACCCGGACCAACCCGAACCCAGTCAAACCCAGACCTCGGGCCAGCCCGGCCTGGCCCATCATATACACCTTGAAATAGTGGTGTCTTAAATTTCTTCGATATTTCAGCACCAAGTATTTCGAGAGTAAAAGGAGATGCACCTAAGAATGCTACACGAGTGACCCTGAATCGGCATTCCTGTGCACCTTGCTCAGAGTGGAGGACGCAGGTGGAAAGGGAGGTATGTTAAGTGTCTTTGACGTAGCTTGTCTGGTCCGAAACTGACAGGTTTAAATGCCCAGCAGCACAGGATCTTTTGTAACCTGGGTTGGATGAACGTCAGAGTCACCTTTAGTGAGGAAGTGGCTCCAGGGAAATGGGTTGGGGCAGAGCCTGCTGAAGCCTGAAGGTGTTGATGCAAGCTCACCGCTAGACGGACGATCGTAACGTTCGGTCCAACGTAAGATGGGCCTTGAATTTACATGGTTCCCGCAAACTTCAGAGGCGGCTGAGGGGGAACTGACAATAATGTAAGAGATCCTTCCCGGTATATACCCTTTCATCGCAGGGTAGAGAGAGTTGGGTTGGACATTCGGCACTACCAAACCTGTGCCGGTAGATGCAGTCGGAAAGAAATACAAATTTGTGTTAGTCCTGAGGCTTAATCAAATATGGTAGAACAGAGGCCAGGAGAACAGAGGTTCACACAAACTTTCCAGTCTACCATATGTTTGATCCTGAAGTTGTAGTCGAGATCAGAGGTTCACACAAAAGTTTTCACGCTGATATCCTCGATTCCAACGAAGAACAATATAACTATAAATCTCTTATGACAACTTCTGAGGATTACAATAACCAGAATATCAAACTCACGTTCTTCCTTGCAAACGCAGGGCAATTGAGACAGAACGAATTACAACTTGTAGAAGAGAAGAAGAAAAAATAATGAACAACTGCTTGCTAGGGTGATGAAGAACAATGTTGCTCAAAGTAAGATTCGCCGCACATAATCTGCTCTCAGGAACCAGCAAATTCAAGTAGAACTTCTGGAATGCTCGTCGTCACCTCCTTTCTGGACTCGTACGAACTCATATAGACTCCAATGGCGGCAGCATCAACTTACTCTCTCCGTCTCTCAATTTCGAAGTAAGTCCTCAAAGGGACACGAAGAGAGTATTTATAGAGTAGGGTGAAAATTATAACCCTAATATTGGCCGCCAATCAGATACGAAAAGATAAGAATGACTTAGATTCAAATCCAACAAAAATCGGATTTGAATTAATGACTCAATCTTTCCATAACCAATTAAATTCGCAATAAGTGGAAATGTGCACACATAACGCACGCACAAACCTGCTCAGCAAAATGCGCGCAAAAAATAGCGCGTACAAAGCCGCACGCACAAAGTCGTGCTCGCAAAGTCGCGCGCACAAAACGCAACGCACAAACACTCGCAGAAACATGCGCACAAGCGCCTTGAGACGATGCTGACGTGCAAAGTGCGCCAACAAAGCACCACTTTGCGCCATTGAGCCCGAGCCCGAGTCGCTAAGTCCCTTTGGGGCTTAGCTTCTAATAATTTTTTTCAAGAGAGTGACAAAAAGCATAAATGCTTTCTTTGAAGAGTTTAACCTTAATTCTCCTAGGAAAACATCCCCATATGATACCCACATGTACCTCACCACAACCCATGTGCACACATCAACAACAAGCAAGGCTTTATATTGAGATACCCACTTGGATTTGTAGCCAATGTGGGACTATCTTTACTAGACCAAAGGCAAAAAAAAACTCCAACAATCCCCCATATATCTCAATATATGGGTTGAGCGTTCTCCACAGTGACTGTCCATCATGTATTAGGATAGATGTCGCTTACGACTTGAATCTTCCTACATGGGTCAAACAACAGTACGATACAAGAATGGACTACACCTTGAATTCTGCACTATAACTACAATTATTCTCACTCACATAATGACATCAGTTGTGCATCTGGTCGCACGTTAAAGGCCCTCTGCTGAACTGGTCTTGGTGTATGTATATTGGATTTCTAAAAGTTTACCCTCAAAAGATGGTCCATATCTCTTTCCTTACACTTAGGTGAGTTCTTTCAGAGAGTTTAAAAAAATTCCAACATGAAGCCTTGCGCTTCCTTGCGGTGTTATGCCGCTATGACATGGCCCGAAGCCGAGGTCCGCAACCCCTTGGTGGTGTTATACCACAGTAACATGAGGTCCCAAGCCTCTTTGTAGCGTTGTACTACCTAGCATGGAGCATTGTGCTCCTTTGTGGTGCTACTCCGCTACTACATGACCTAAAGCTGAGGTCCGCAACCTCTTGGTGATGTCGCGCCACTGTAGCATGAGGTCACCGGCCTCTTTGTAGTGCTATCTTACTATTCTCCACATCTTCGACATTAGGCTACCTGCCTTTATGCGGTGCTACTGCTGTCATGACATGGCCCAAGGTCGAGGCTCATACCTCATCGTGGTGTCATGCCACTTTAGCATGGGGTGACCATCCCCTTTGTGGTGCCGAGCCACCCATGCTTCCTGTAAAGCACGCCGGACATTCAAAATGTCCGAGAACTCATTAAGGCTCATGGTCATCCTCCCTCGGGACTTATTCTATTCAAAGAACAAACAATAGGCAATAGTGGTTCTGGGTCCATAACCCCTAAATGTCTCAAACGACTACCCATTGTTCCTGATATTCTCCCAGTCAATGATCCTTCTTTGAACCAAAAACTAGATGCCTAGTAGATTTCTCTTTGAACAAATAGCATAAAACTTTATATGGTAGAAATACAAAGGCATAATATCAGAATGACTTCAAGTCCATTTTGATTGTTGTGTCCTCGACCAGCTGGCGCTTAAGTCCTTCGGTGAATGGATCCGCTAGGTTCTCTTGGCTCCAAACATCAATCACGGCAATGACTCCAGTCTTGATAAGATCATTCACTGTCATGTGCCTAAGCCGCACAGTCCTCTTCTTACCATTGAAGAGATTATTTGATGCCACTGCTGGAGTCGCCAGGTGTAGTGTTCCGCTTCTATCGGTTCACTATATAAGGCTTGTGGCTCGATTAACTAAGTCGGAATTGAGTATTGGGAAAACCTTCCGGCATATTCGATCACGGACTAATGCAATGAATCTTTCCAATTGATGGATCAACTTTTGTTGGAATGAGTCCAATAGTTTTCGTTGGATTTTGGTTGGATTTTTGTTACTTGGTTTTGTTGAATGTGTTTTCGTGATTAGTTATCGATGATTGATTGCCTTGCCCATTTTCATCGATTGCATGCATTCATTCTAGAGAACTCTGAGACAAAGAAAAATAAAGATGATAGTATGACCAAATGTTGATGCCAATGTATGCAGACGTGTAACCGGAGTCTGATCGAGCAAACATTCTCCTTCTCTCGGCATTCTCTATTCGTGAGCGGATATGTCCCTTCTTCTCTACTCCATCATGCCAATAACCATCAAGTTCTCTTGTAACATCGCTAAATCCAATGATCGATAAAGCCGCTAATGCTACAAGTTTAATACCACTAATGTAAATCAATGAATTTCATTGATAAGAAGGGAAGTTGCGGAAGTTTTATATACATAACACAGGGAAGGATACAAACATTATATCGTGGTTTGGTGCCACGAGATAGCAGTAAATTGGAGTCTATGGACTACCAATCGAGACACTAAACAAGTATGCTGAAACTAGAATGAATTATTGTACATGTTGCTCTAATTATTTCATTATCTTACACTGCTAGTTATGTTTATCATTGAATCGTAGATGTATTGTATGGTCATGGACAACTTGTGCACAAGGTAGTAAATTTCCTCGAACGGAAGTCGGGGCACTGGGGACCGTTCGGCCCGAAGAAAATTGTAGCGCTTTGATAGCACACGTATAAGCGAGACATTCATTGAGGCTTGCTACCTGTTTTGAATGGCGCTTCGCACGTTCATCGAAGTCCTATACGACATGTCCATCGAGGTGCCACACCAAAAATAACCGAAAGAGAGTTTTTATGATAACGATGTCTTATGCAGGGTCGTAAGAATAATTCTGTAAATTATACAGGAACGTCCATTGGCCGGGATAAGATTCATATGTTGCAAATATTACATGTTTCACTGCTTAACTGTTGCTTATTAAACTGCTTGTCATAATTCAGAAGTGTTGGTTTAGGTGAGTGTGCTAGTTCTGCTCACCAGTACATGTTAAGTATTATCCCACATCTCTGTAGGCAACCCAGGTGTTCGAGACCCCGTGGGAGCTCAAGGGAGAAAGTTTTTGCTGCAATTTTTTTCAAAGCTTCTTCCTATTTTCAAATATTCAATATTTCAAATTGTTGTTTCCTAGTTTCAAGAATGTAATAAAAGGACATAATGTATGGGATAAGAACATTATTTCATGTCAGCCTATCAGTCTTTTACTTTTCGCAAAGCTATGTAAGTCGTTCAGGCATTTCCATTTCAGTGCTGAAAAAATTGTACTTCGTTGCAATAAATCAATAAAAGAATATTTTTCTTACTATACTATGTGTTAAATATTTTGTTGCTGTGTTGCTGAGTTATTTCAAAAAAAATTGACACGTGCACGTTCTTGCCGTGTACAAGTGCAACCCCAGACTTGTACGACATCACGTCCAGCGAGCAAGAACGGTTATGCGGAACCAGGACGTGACAGTTGGTATCAAAGCACGGTTAAATTTCATCGGATTTTAAAATTGGTTTTCAAAATTGGAAGCTTTCAAACGATTTTCTCAGATGAATTGCTTTTCGAAAGCGCTGCATGAAATAATGTTCCATACAATAAGCCCATAAATATTTATGAGTGCTAATGGAAGTTATTTCTTTTGCAGATAACAAAAGGGGGTAGCTCCAAGGCGACATCGTCGTCTGACCCAATGGAGAAAATGATGAAGATGTTAGAGGCGCATAAGAAGCAGAGCGATCATTACAAGATGATTGAGGCTCAGCATCGTGAGCTTCAAGACAGCTAACGACTCAATTCCAGTCGCAAATTGATGTGCAACAACGGCAAGTCAATAACTTGACTCAACTGGTCACTACTCTTACAGACAATTACAATGTTACCGCAGTGGCTACAGCTCAAGAGACTGGTAACAGAGACAGAGGAAACTGAACAGCCTACAAGGAAGAAATCAGCTTTCAAGTTCTCCGAATTCAAGAGCTGCAATCCGCCTGAGTTCAATGGCAGGACAGAACCAGAGGAAGTAATGAGTTTCCTGAAGACCATGAAAGGAATCTTCTATATGTTGGATGTCCAAGGCAGTAAGAGAGTAGACTGCGACGGTCCAGCTTCGTCTCAAAGCGTAAGACCAGTGGGAATCCAAGAGAAGCGCTTTGCGGTGCCAACCAAGAAGCCAAAATCTCTTGGGAGACTTTCAAACAAGTCTTCAACACACAATTCATCCCACCAGATGTCCGTTATCAGAAAGAGAAAGAGTTTGTAGCGCTCGTACAGTACAATATGTCTGTCGACGACTACGAAGCTGAGTTCCTAAAGAAGGCTAAGTTCGGTGGATACATGATATCGAACGACGAGGCGAAGAGATTACGATTTATTGAAGGCTTGAATGAAGGCTTACAGCGGGATGTGCTCGACAGAAAGTGTGCAACCTACAGAGAGGCCTATGAAGCGGCTCTCGAGATGGAAAAATTTTATCCTCGAGGGGCGACACAGAGCAGTCGTAGCAATAAGTACAAATGACCCATGTCTGTAACCAGATCTGATGCTCCAAAGCGTCAGAACACTAATGACAACCGAGGACCCTATCAGAGACCATATTGCAATAAGTGCAAGCGGGTTGGACACCATCAGGAAGAATGTCGTGCAGGATGTTTTAAGTGTGGCAGCCTGGATCACAAAGCTGCATGGTGCAACAGTGGAGGGAGAAATCAGAATCCTCCACGTGAGCAGCATAACAATCAGCACCGTGGTCAGCAATACAATAGAATCGTGGGCAAGCACCACGAGCTCTTCCAGCAGCTCCTACGAACGTCCCTGTCACGCCCCAAACTCCCGCAAGCCCAATAGTCCCCGCTGAACGTGAAATCACCACGCTGCAGCTCTCCCGCGGGACAATCGTTCTATTCGGGACGTGATGCCGTACGAGCCTGGAGTTGCGCTCGTACAAGGCGATGTTGTTAAACACGAAAGTTATCATCGAAACAACCAAGTTACAGCGGAAGCCAATTGTGTACCAAGCACACATCAGAGTATACGCAGCGAAGTTCACGATAGGGTCCAAATGAGATGCCTCATCGAAGACAAGGCCACGAAGGCGATGAAATACTCTTGCTCTTTTCTCTAGCCCACAAAGGTACTTACAGTTCATACATCATGTCCCGTATATCCAAGCAGCGCCACTACGCCTGCGTACCTGAAATAATGCCCACAAACGTGGGTCAGTACACAACCGTACTGGTGAGCGGGGTAACCCACTCGCCTAAGCCGACACTAAGTAAAAATAGTGAATGCAAACAGTTATATGGTGATCTTTCTAGTTGAATCCTATATTCATTTCATGGCATAGGGATGACATGTTAAGGAAAGCTGTAAAGCAGTTTAAGCATGCAAGCACTCAACTCAAACCAAACGACAAGCAAATATATAAGCAACTCGAGGGAAACTAGCATGCAAACCGTCCTGCTCAAGTCCAAGCAACACGATAACATGTCGAACCATCAACCAAGCCTCAATATCCATCCTCAACCAACACTTACAATCCAAATCTCACAGTGCACACTCTTGCCGAGGCAAGGTAGCCGCGCCTACACGAAAGCCAAACCAACAAAAGAAAGCAAGCCAACACTATACTATATGAAGTCACTGGCCAAGCCATAAAGGACTTTGATCGGACTGATCAAATGCGGTCCTCCTCGAAACAGCGCTAAGTAGCTAACCCACCTGGATCGATTCCAACCGCTGTCACCGCGCCCAAGACGCGTTACCCAATTGTCTCCTCCATGGCCGAACGGTCCCGGTGCCCCGGAGTACCCGTTCGAGGAGACCAAACCCTGTGCAATACAGGTTGTCCGTGACATGCAGACACCAAGTAGGTATGACGAGAGGATCGAACATTCTCGCCCCACCAAGCGATCCTAGACTCGTTCCGCCAATAATCCAACCAACACATCCATAACCATTCTTCCAACATATAGCCCAAGGCACCATTCACAAGTTATTCCCATAGGCACAATGCCTCTTCTCAACACAGTATTTCCAATGGTGCAACACCCATGCTCAAAGCTAACCCATGGCACAATGCCGTTTTGGTGGCACAATGCCCCATTCGTGGCACGATGCCCCATCAAGCGGCACAACACCCTCGCCGATGCAGTTGTTCGGTTTTGAACCACAACTGCTCGCTTTGTAAGACAAAGCGACCAAGTGATACCCGTGCACGGATGCACGCTCGCTCGCCCAAATCTCAATGTTCCCAATCTCTCAATGCATCATTCCAACTGTCCAAGCATAATCCCAATTATCCAACCAACTGCCTCAAATGTAATATTCCAACTCTAGCTCCAACTATCCAACGCACAAACCAAATCAAGCCACAATCCTACCAAGCCAATGGCGTACACTCTATGCACGCCTCAGTGTAGTGATTCCCAATGTTTCAGCCCAAGTGTTCAAGCCATTTACGTGTTTTCCATATTATTAGGCATGAAGGAGTAGAGGAGAAGGGAAAGAGCCCACTCACAATGATTGATCCCGTTAGGCATCCTGTCCTGCCGATACGGCCAATCCCTTGAACCCGTGGTCCGATGCAAGCGCGATCTACTCAACTGGTATGACCGTGCGAGCAGGCCGTGCTCTACAAATCATCCGACCGATCGGACTAAGGAAGATGGCATTATCATTCCAACTCAGCTATCTCAGTACTGCTCTGAACGAACACCTGATTTCCATCGAACCCGCTAGCCATCTGCACATGAAATAACTCAATCAATACTTCTTCCCAAAATCTAACAAATCAAATGGAACCAGCATTTGTTTCACTCAATCCGACTCAGCGTAACGCTCCGAGCGATTGCGGGGCGTTACATAATATACCACTTAGAATCAGGTTCGTCCACGAACCGTGCTGGTACTCATTCCTATCACATGCCACAATCCAATTCCATGGATCTGCTCTATGCAACTCACATATTCACGATTCTAACTCAACATCTCGCACTGCTGAATGCTCGTACAAATTCTATATTCCCACATCCTCCTTGCAGCTCAATACGAATTCCTCGTATCGCTTAGTTTTGGATCGATACACATATTTAAGGCGTCCCTAAAATACATGTATTTCAGCCGAGCTTTGCGATAGCGAATTTGAACAAGTTACAAGGGTATCTTTATGTCCGAGGCATCCATTAGCTTCACTCCCAAATCGAACCAATCCTGATTTCCATTCCAACATATTCGCTTGAGCACTATTTTCAATATGATGATTTTCCACCGATCAATCAGTCCGAGTTCCAACTCAATCCATCCAACTATTTCTGAATCCGCACTAGCAACATCTCCAAATATATCTCATGCACCGAACGATCAACTCAAAAGATACTACCCATCTAGGCGACTTACCCAAATATCAACTTTGCTTTCATCAGCTCAGTCCAACACCTCTTCCTCAATCTCAATACCTGCCTTTCCCAACTCAAGTCTGACACAAAACTCAGGCAATGCTTGAATTATCCAACTGTTTCTCAACCCGTCTGATACCTTCTCAACACGAGCAATCGTGCAATGATTGATCCCGTTAGGCATCATGTCCTGCCGATACGGCCAATCCCTTGAACCCGTGGTCCGATGCAAGCGCGATCTACTCAACTGGTATGACCGTGCGAGCAGGCCGTGCTCTACAAATCATCCGACCGATCGGACTAAGGAAGATGGCATTATCATTCCAACTCAGCTATCTCAGTACTACTCTGAACGAACACCTGATTTCCATCGAACCCGCTAGCCATCTGCACATGAAACAACTCAATCAATACTTCTTCCCAAAATCTAACAAATCAAATGGAACCAGCATTTGTTTCACTCAATCCGACTCAGCGTAACGCTCCGAGCGGTTGCGGGGCGTTACAGTCCCAAACCCTCGACCTGGAGCATAGGGTAGAGTGTATACACTGACTCAAGAAGAAGTGCTTGTATCTGACACTGTCATAACAGGTACACTATTTTACAGATGAACACCTGCTCGAGTACTTTTTGATTAGAAGGCTACCCATAGTTTCATATCATCTGAATTTGTTGATGAACATAACATTTGTAAGACTGTATATGAATCTTTGTGTTAGCACTCCGTCCGGAGTAGACTTGCCTGCTAGTTTGATTAGCAAGGACGGCTGTATTTGTATTGGGGGAAGGAATATCTTTGGACGCAATAGTCCTGGACATCAAAGACTGACATCATCCTGGCAATGGATTAGCTCGGGGCTTGCAATGCAACAATTGACTGTGCAGTAAAGAGAGCGGTGTTTCGCATTCCTGGCGAGACAGAGTTCTCATATTCGTGTGGCTCGACATCTAGGTCGGTGATGGTGGTATCGGCAGTGACGACAAGGCAGGTGCTGTATTCGGGGTGTGAAGGGTACCTCGCTTCTGTTCGGGACACTCGGATGAATAGCGCAGACTCGAGTGAAACCGAAGTCGTAGCAGAATTTTCCGACGTGTTTCCAGAATAGATACATAGAATACCTCCGGATCGAAAAATTGAGTTTACAATTGACACATTTCCGGATACTCGTCCGATATCAAAAGCATCGTACAGGATGACGCATGCAGAATTGAAGGAACTAAAATCACAGTTACAAGAGTTATTAGACCGCGGCTATATTCATCCCAGTGTTTCACCTTGGGGAGCTCCAGTATTGTTTGTGAAGAAGAAAGATGGTACAATGCGACTTTGCATTGATTACTGAGAGTTGAACAAAGTGGCCGTATGGAACAAGTATCATTTACCGAGAATCGAGTTCGAAGAGGAGTTCATACCCCCTCCCGTACGTCGGCAGAAGGAGAACGAGTTCGTGCAGCTCCGTCAAGGCAGTATGACAGTGAAGTAGTACTCTGCTGAATTCAACCGGGTCACCAAATTTGCAAGCTCATATTTACCTGATGCGGCGAGTCGTGCTAGACGATTCAAAGGCGGCCTGCGACCTGCTATCCATGCGCACGTGGTCGTTCCCCAATACCTGAATATACGGGAAGTTCTCAGCCATGCCCTTTCCCTGGAATCGCAGTATCCTCCAGTTGTTGCCGGCACTGTACATACTTCCAATCACAAGCGCCCTAGCAACGCGGGAGGAAACACCGCTCTAAAGCGCCCAAATAACGGCGGTCATCCAAGAGGAAATACAGGACAACGTTGTACCAACTGCAACAGAACTGGGCACACTGCAAACGACTGTCGCCGAAGGATCGGGTCATGCCTCCGTTGTGGTGATCCAACCCATACGATTAGTAACTGTCCGCTCCCTTCCAAACTTCTCCCTCAACATCCAAATTCTGCCTCAGCGCCTCCGGCCAACCGAGCCGCGCCGCAGCAAGAGCGTCGTCAAGCTCAAGGTCGGGTGTACACTATGACACGGGAAGAGGCCCTAGCATCAGACATCGTTGTATCAGGTACATTGCTTTTCAATAACATACATGCTCGTGTGCTATTTGATTCTGGTGCAACGCATAGCTTTATATTCACGAATTTTGCCGTGAAAAACATGATAGAAATGGCACCGTTGTATCTAGACCTTAGTATTAGCACCCCATCTGACACGAAAATACATGTTCGTTCAGTATGTCAGGACGATCACGTCGGTATTGGGGGAAGAAAACTTTCGCTAGATATTTTAGTCCTAGATGTTCGGGATTACGACATCATCTTAGGGATGGATTGGCTCGGCGCTTGCTCGGCAACTATCGAGTGTGCAGAGAAACGGGTCGTCTTCCGTCTACCTGGAGAAGCCGAATTCTGTTACACGAGTGGCCCAGCAACAGATGCGTCAAGGGCCTACATTGTAATTTCTGCGATGTCAGCTGTCGGATGCTACACTCTGGATGCGAGGGATACTTCGCGTCGGTTCGGGACACGCAGCTGGATTGCGCAAACGTTGAGTCTTCTTCCGTTGTGGCGGAGTTTACTGATGTGTTTCCGAGCGAACTACCTGGCATGCCACCCGACCGAAAAATCAAGTTCACCATCGATATCTTCCCAAATACCCAACCGATTTCCAAAGCCCCGTACAAAATGGCCCATGCTGAACTAAAAAAATTAAAGTGCCAACTACAAGAATTGCTTGACCGTGGATACATTCGTCCAAGCATGTCTCCTTGGGGCACGTCTGTACTCTTCGTGAAGAAGGAACGTTGCGACTCTGCATAGACTATCGGGAGCTAAATAAGGTCACTATCGTAACAAGTATCCCCTGCCCAGGATAGACATCTTTGATCAGTTGCAAGGAGCATCGGTGTTTTCGAAAATTGATCTTCGCTCTGGCTACCATCAATTAAACATCAAACCAGAGGACATGCCGAAGTCAGCATTTCGGACCCGCTATGGCAATTATGAGTTTTCTGTTATGCTGTTTGGATTGATGAATGCCCATGCCGCATTCATGGATTTGATGAACCGTGTGTTCCGACCATTTCTCGACAAGTTTGTGGTAGTATTTATAGACAACATCTTAGTGTACTCGAAGAATAAGGATGAACACGCAGGACACCTGCGGATGGTGCTTCAAACTCTTCGAGACAATAAATTGTACGCGAAGCTGAGCAAGTGGGAGTTCTGGTTGGACAGCATATCCTTTCTCGGGCACATCATTTTCGCGAAGGGCATCTCAGTCGACCCAAAGAAAGTTGAAGCCATCGTGAAGTGGAAAAGGCCTGAGTCAGCTAGCGACATTCGGAGCTTCCTTAGTCTAGCAGGCTACTACAGGAGATTTATAAAAGATTTTGCAAAGATCGCCTTGCCTCTGACTCATCTCACTCGGAAGGGAGTAATGTTCGCGTAGACGGACGACTGTGAAGCTTCATTTATGGAGTTAAAGCAGTGACTTGTCTCAGCACCAATTCTTACCCTTTCGGACGGGCCCGATGATTTTAAGATCTATAGCGACGCCTCAAGAAAGGGTTTGGGATGTGTCCTTATGCAGAGGGACAAAGTGATAACCTTTACGTCGAGGTAGTTAAAGCCTCACGAAAGGAATATCCAACGCACGACCTGGAACTTGCAGCGGTGGTGTTCGCGTTGAAGTTGTGGCGGCATTACCTCTATGGTGTGTCGTGCGAGATCTTCACGGATCACAAAAGCCTCAAATATCTCTATACTCAAAAGGATTTGAATCTACGGCAACGACGCTGGCTTGAACTCCTTAGCGACTTTGACTTGATGATCAGATACACACCGGACAAGGGCAACGTTCTAGCTGATGCGCTGAGTCGAGTGTTCGTTGGGAGATTGGCTATCGATGACATGTTGGGAAGGGATCTCGAAAGTTTGGGCATTATACTCCGAACCAGATACAAAAAGGGGGCACAAGTGGCTCAGCTGCGCCTCGAACCAGACTTGTTAGAGAAAGTTAAGTCCGCTCAGAAGGACGACCTATTCCTGGAGAAGATGCAAAATCTTATCTCAGCAGGAAAGGCGACCGACTTTGCGGTAAGCACGGATGGGATGATGCGGGTGAAGGGAAGATTGTGTGTTCCTAACAATGCAAATCTCCGAAAGGAGATACTCACTGAAGCCTACTATGCGGGTTACACTTCACATCCAGGAAGCACGAAAATGTATCGAGACATCCGCACGACATTTTGGTGGCACCGCATGAAAAGAGATGTGGCGTTGTTCGTGTCGCAATGCATAGCTTGTCAGAGGGTAAAGACCGAGCACCAGAAGCCGGGTGGGGAGATGCAGAACCTTGCTATACCGGAGTAGAAATGGGAACACATAACGATGGATTTCATTGTTGGTTTGCCAAAGACGCAACGGGGGAATGATGCCGTCTGGGTCATCGTCGATCGACTCACCAAGTCAGCTCACTTTCTGCCTATCAAAGTTACTTGGAGTGCCGACCATCTGGCTCAGATCTACCTCAACGAGATCGTTCGACTCCACGGTGTGCCCGTATCCGTTGTCTCCGATCGAGATGGTCGATTCTTATCACGCTTCTGGGAAAGCCTTCAGTCAGCAATGGGGACGAAGTTGAAGTTCAGCTTCGCCTACCATCCTCAGACGGACGGCCAAACAGAACGGGTCAACCAAATCCTCGAAGATATGTTGCGGCTCTGCGCCTTGGACTTGAAGACAAGTTGGGACATGCATCTACCGTTAGCCGAGTTTGCATACAACAATAGCTATCCAGTATTCAAATGGCGTCATATGAGGCATTGAATGGACAGAAGTGCAGATCCCCGATCTGTTGGGATAAAGTTGGTGAACGACAAATTCTTGGCCTGAAACTCGTAGAAAAAACCGTCCAGAAGATCCGTTTGATCCGCGAAAGGCTGAAGGTAGCACAGAGTCGTCAGAAAAGCTACTCAGACACGCATCGACGACCTCTTGAGTTAGAGTAGGCGATCGAGTATTTCTCAAAGTCTCGCCCATGCGAGGAGTTACCAAATTTGGAGCAAAGGGGAAACTAAGTCCAAGATTCGTCGTCCCGTTCGAGATACTTAAGCGAGTCACCCCGGTCGCATATCAGATTGCCCTGCCATCGTCACTATCTGAAGTGCACGATATCTTCCATGTTTCACAGCTTAGGAAGTACGTGTACGACCCGAGTCATGTGGTGGATCTTGATCAACTGGACTTAAAGGAAGACTTGACTTATGTTGAACATCCTGTGCGGATCTTGGATCACAAAGAGAAGCTGCTTCAAAGTCGTTCGGTTTCTCTCGTGCGCGTGCTTTGGCGAAATCATTCAATCGAAGAATCGACTTGGGATTGAGTCTGAGATGAAAGAAAGGTTCCCTTCATTATTTTATAGTGGTAGGTTCTATTCCTAAGTTTCGTGGACGAGACTTGTTATTAGTTGGTTAGGATGTGGTGTCATGTTTCCCCTATTCGGAGAGCGCGGCTAAGAAATACAAATCGGTATCGTTCGATCGGGATAGATTGAATCAAGATCTTATCATCGTTATGGATTTGCTTCTTCGGAATCGATTTCCATATTCAGTGGACCGTACCCCAAGGATAGACTTAGCGGCAGAGTCATGAGGAACCTCTATGTTTTCTTGCCTAGTTTTTGCTGTTACCTTGTTGCTTTCGTGCTTTTGAGTTGGTTTTCGGATTTGCGTTTTCTTGAACGGTTTCGATGGATTTCATTGCTTTCATTCGATAAACTGTATTTCATTCCGAGCTTGGAAAGAGTAGAAGATGTATTGATCATCTGTTCATGCCAATGCAGGTGATCGTGCAATAGACGTCGTGCGAGCGGCGTCTTGAAGCACCTCTTTCCTTTCCTTCCTCCAACCAACTTGTGAGTGGCTATAATTCGATTCAGTTGACCCTTCTTCCAAGTCTTCACACCTAAAAATCTTGCATTCTTGATTGTTCTGATCAAACGATACCAAAATAACTAAAAGATGTCAAGATAAAAAGGAATAGACTTGGATTACTTCATGTTTGTCAATCAACTTGTGAACAGTTACCTTGTTGCATGCTAGTTCGTTAGAATGTTCATCATGTTTCAATTTTAGTTAGAATGTATATACTTCTTCTATGATTGTGCTATGTATAGAACACACCTCGCCATGCAATAAACTGATCAGGAAGACTATGCAAAATATATCATGTCCTGTTACTTGTCTCGTGCTTGTGTTGCCTTAAATTGCCTCGATTGATAACTTAGTAGACTTTGCTTGATCACGGACAACTTGTGCAAAAGGTCTTAGTTCCTACAGACAGTCGCTGGGGCACTAGATCCGATCCGATCCGGACGGAACCCCTGATAGTCGCCTCATTCGGACGGAATGGCATGCGACGCCCCTGTTCCATGCGTTGCATGTCATTCTATCCCGAGACTATAACTCGTCTACTATGGCAACGTGCCAGTGATCCTCTCGTATATTTAAACTGTGCAAGCTAACTATGTCTTCGTGGCAGGGAAGGTCATGGTAAGTATTTGTGCAGGTGGTTCAGACGGGCAGGTAAAAGTCACCGAACAGTGGCATGTTTATTTTAGTAAACTTCCATATTTAATGCTTGCTTGTAAAATGGACTAAGGCAAGATAGAAAGATCACATAATAACTTGCATGCTTCATATAAACAGCGTGCTGATTGGTATAGTTGGGTTAGCTCGCCTTCACCAGTGCATTTCGATGTACTCGCCCTCGTTGCAACAGGTTTTCCGCACCAAGAAGACCCTACAAGCAACTAAATCGACTTCTCAATCCAGTCCACAAACCGACGCGCCCTGATCGTGCCTCAGAAGCAGCGTTTTGAAGATTCCAGGAGCTCGTGCACAATCTTATGCAGCTCCGTGGGAAGGCGACAGCTTCGCCAGAAGGTCTTAACATTTTGAAGTTTTAGTAAAATTATATAATGTACAGGACGGCTATCTCATTTTGAGTCCACTTTTGTAAGTCCGTGCGGCAATTATCCGGCTCGTTCAAGAGTTTGTAAAAGATGTTCATTATCAATAAAGAAAACTTTTCCACGTTTCAACATTGTGTTTCAATTATCTGCGTACTCTAAATATGTGCTTGTTATATAAAATACCTTAGCCTTGTGCGTTGCGCAACCTAGGAACGCACGGCATCACGCCCGGGGGACAACTATCAATTCTCCGGAATCGGGGCGTGACAAAGTACACATCCCAATCCAAGCCGAGATGCATCGCTGTATATCTGGAATCTCTCAGGTCCGTCTGGAAGAGTAAGAATTGGAGCCGAGACAAGCCGCTACTTCAGTTCTTAAAAATTGCTCTCACAGTCGTATGTCCATTTGAATACTTCCTTTTGGGTGAGACGAGTCAGTGACGACGCAATCTTCGCGAAGTTCTTTACAAATCTCCGATAGTAGCCAGCCAAGCCAAGCCAAGCCAAGCCAAGCCAAGGAAGCTTCTGATTTCACTAGCCGATGTGGGCTGTTTCCAGTCCACCACTGCCTCAATTTTCTTCGGGTCAACTGACACACCGTCTGCTGAAATAACATGCCCAAGGAAAGCCACGTTGCTCATCCAAAACTCACACTTGCTTAACTTCGCATACAACTGATGTTCACGAAGTGTTTGCAGCACGGTCCTCAATTGCTCAATGTGAGTTTCTGTCTTTGGAATAAATCAGGATGTCATCGATGAATACGACGACGAATTTGTCTAAGAAGGGTCGGAATATGCAGTTCATCGTATCCATTAAAGTCGCTGGAGCATTGGTCAAACCAAAAGGTATAACCAAAAACTTGTAGTATCTATATCTCGTACGAAATGTTGATTTAGGGACATCCTTTGGTTTGATCTTCAATTGGTGATAACCTGAGCGAAAAACAATCTTTGAAAATATCGTTGCGCCTTGCAATTGATCAAACAAATCGTCAATTCTCGGTAAAGGATAGTTGTTCCGGACCGTCACCTTATTCAATTCTCGGTAATTGATGCAAAGACGCATTGTGCCGTCTTTCTTCTTTACGAACAGTACTGGAGCCCCCATGGTGAAACACTTGGACGAATATAGCCACGGTCTAGTAACTCTTGCAGTTGAGATTTCAGTTCCTTCAATTCTGCAGGTGTCATCCTGTACGGTGCTTTTGATATTGGGCAAGTGTCTGGAAAGGTGTCAATATTGAACTCAATTTCACGATCCGGAGGCATTCCAGATATCTCGTATTGAAACATGTCAGAAAATTCTGCCATGACTTCGATTTCACCCGAGTCTGCGTCTTTCATCCGAGTGCCCCGAACAGAAGCAAGGTACCCTTCACACCCCGAATATAGCATACGCCTTGCCGTCACTACCGATACTACCATCATTGATTTAGCCGACGGACCACATGAATAAGAACTTTGACTCGCTAGGAATACGAATCACAACTCTCTTCTCTGCACAGTCAATTGTCGTATTGCAAGCCCCGAGCCAATCCATGTCCAGGATAATGTCGTAATCTGCAATGTCCAGGACTATTGTATCCAAGGATACGTACTTTCCACCAATGCCAATGTATCCGTCTCTGCAAATTGAACTTGCAGGCAAATCTATTCAGGACGGAGTGCTGACACTAAGATTCATATCTAAAGGTGTCTTACAAAATTTATATTCATTAGCAAATGCAGATGATATGAAGCTATGGGTAGTATCTGAATCAAATAGTACACGAGCATATATTTCTCTGTAAAGTAATATACATGTTATAACAGTGTTTGAGGTAGGCACTTCTTCTTGAGTCAATGCAAACACTCTACCCTGTCCTCCAGGTCTCGAGTTCTGAGCATTCACAGCCGCTGCCTGCGTTGCTCGTGGCGCTCGCCCACGATTCTGATTGTACTGTTGTTCGCGATTCTGATTTTTTTTTTCCTCTACTATTGCACCACGCAGCTTTGTGATCCAAACTGCCACACTTAAAACATCCAGCACGACACTCGTCTTGACAGTGTCCAACCCGCTTGCACTTGTTACAGTACGGTCGCTGATAGGGTCCTCAGTTATCATTTGTGTTCTGACGCTTGGAAGCATCAGAACCGCTTGCTGTCATGGATCGTTTGAAGTTGTTCCCACGGTTGTTTTGTGACGTCCCTCGAGGATGAAATTTCTCCATCTCAAGAGCCGCTTCATAGGCTTCCATGTACGTTGCACACTTCCTGTTGAGAACATCACATTGTAAGCCTTCATTCAGACCCTCAATGAACCGTACCGTTTTGCCTCATCATTCCGTATCATGTAGCCACCAAACTTGGATCTCTTCATGAACTCTGTTTCGTAGTCGTCGACGGACATATTGCCCGCTCGAGAGCTACGAACTCTTTTTCTTTCTTGTACCGGACAGCTGGTGGGATGAATTGTGCGATAAACGCCTGTTTGAATGTCTCCCAAGAGACTTTAGCTTCCTGGTTGGCACCGCAAAGCGCTTGTCTCTTGGACTCCCACCAGTCCTCTGCTTTAAGACGAAGTTGGACAGCCGCAGAGTCTACTCTCTTTGTGCCTTGGACATCCAACATACGAAAAATTCCATCCAAAGTCTTCAGGAAGCCCATTACTTCCTCTGGTTCCGCCCCGCCATTGAACTCAGGCGGATTGCAGCTTTTGAACTCAGAAAATTTGAACGTTGATCGCCTTCTGGGAGGCTGTTCAGTTTTCTCTGCTTCGACTACCACTGTCTTTTTTAGCGGCAGCCACTGCGGTCTCATTGTTATTCTCGGTCAAGGTAGCAACCAGTTGAGACAAGTTATCAACTTGATGTTTTGCGTCAAATCGCGCTTGGAATTAGGTCGCCAACTGCACTTGAAGCTCACGATGATGTGTCTCAATCATCTTATGATGAGCATCACTCTGCTTCCTTTGTGCCTCTAAAATTTTCAATATTTTTTCCATCAGGTCAGACGTCGATGTTGTCACGCCCCGATCTCCCGCAGGCAATCGGCCGTTCCCGCTAGGCGGGAATCACCCTCGCCAGCGCTCCCGCGGAACGATCGCTTAACCCATCCGTGCAAGGCCATGGTTCATTGGCTGGCGGCAAGAGTTCTAAGCCACAGAGTCGCACAGATTGTCCGAGTGCAGCGGAGTTATGAACGCATAGGCGATCGGTAACAGGTTCACTGAGTCGACAAATATAGCGGAAGCATTGAAATACAAGTTGAAGTAAAGCAAGCTCTTTTATTGATATGAACAAGTGTTACAGGCGGCGTATAGCCGAGATTACAAGTCGCTCAAGCCTCTCTCTCTGAAACAGTAAAAGCGTGCCAAGTAGCTACAACTGTGGAATGAATGTACAGGCGATGGTTCAGGCGACGCTCCAACATTATGTCTTGTATATGTGCTTCAGTTCCGGACGCACCGTTGCAAGGCTTCAGAGGGAACTCCTGGCCTTAGCACGCACGAAGGAGGCGTCCGCACCGAACGAGGTTCTCCCGCACCCTGCATACAAACTGGTGGATTATCAGTACATTGAATGCACTGGTGGGGAAGCTAATCGCCCGCTCGACAAATCCAAACACGTAATACATGTTCCGTGCACAACTATTTAGTTGTCTTTCTAGTTGCCTTAGGATCAGTTTCATGCAAACATTGAATAGCTTATCGTGTCGGGCAGTGCGCCGTGCGATGTTTGAGGAAACACGGCGAGACTTACCATCTTACCATTTATCCTTCCCTGTCCAAGGCAAACATGATTAATTCAAGCACGGGCAAGCATAAACATTCAGGAGGCATAGCATATGCAACACGAGGGTTCTTATAACATAATCGTTCAGGTGTTAAGTTATTCATTGATGCTATGCAATGACTCGCACACGGATAGCCGCTAAGCGAGGATGACTTGTTATCTTTTGTTTCACAGGCAAGCATGCAACAGGTTAAATACACACGATAAACACACGATGCATTGCAAGCCATATTCACACGATAATCACACGAGGCATTGCAAGCATATACACACGATGATCACTGGCTGATGCCATAATGGACTAGTCAAGGACGTGAATAACATGCAACGAGAAAACACGAGGAGCTCATAAAACACGATGCGTTGCAAGTTATCCCGTCCGAACACGATTGACTATAAACACGAAGTCTGTCCGGATCGGATCGGTGCCAGTGCCCCAGCACCGTCCGCAGAACTTATATCCTTGTGCACAAGTTGTCCATGATCGAACACGATTGTTAATTTACACACGAGCACACGAGATTCATTTAGCTATTGGATATGCACAGTCTCCTGGGCTGCTGTAAGCCCGCACACGAGGGAGACTTGCAGGGAGATCCAAATACCTGAATGAGTCTTGCCACAGGAACATGATTCTTTTACTTGGCATGATACAGTCCCCTGGATCGGGAACTGCCTTGGTGACCTAACGGTCCCGAATACTTGCGGGTTCATTCAGGCACGGAATGACTACTTTGTAGTCTTCCGAGGTTTGGATGAAAATAATGCAACATTCAAGCAGACAAGCATGCGTTTCTAAGGAACATAAGCAGGCACGTTGCTCGGACCCGAAGGTAAGCCGAGAATTGAAACCGTTAAGGGACTTAGCATGCAAGGGTCTGAATATAAGCAGTATTTCAATTCCATGTTCTAGCAAGCAATATGAGTTGGGATTATTCCTTTAGCTAGGTACGTTGGATTTATTAGCATGCAGGGGGTGAATCACCTAGCGACTAGCATGAATATTCCAGATTTTATGTGTGCTGGCTAAGCAAAGACAAGTTCACCGTAGCCACCCACCTTAGCGATGATTCGCCTCGGTAGAGCGATACGTCTGAGCGAGCCTCTGAAAGCCTAAGCCGGATTCCTGTAGGGACAAGTCTGGATATCCTTTGCTTCTTGATTGAGGCAAAGCGGATCGGGACAGCTGCACGATTGCCGTTTGAGACGGCAGTCCGCTTGAGCGGAACGGGGTATTACAGATGTCGTCTTGGAACTATCCCATTTTGTCATCTGCAAAAGAAATAACTTCCATTAGCACTCATAAAATATTTATTGGCTTATTGTATGGAACATTATTTCATGCAGCGCTATCGAAAAGCAAATTGTCCGAGAAAATCATATGATTGTTTGAAACTTCCAATTAAAAATTATTTGCAAAATCCGAGGAACTTTAAACCGTGCTCTGATACCAACTTGTCACGTCCCGGTTCCGAAGAACCGATTCGTCCTCGCATTAGGTTCCGCAGAACCGTTCGTCCTCGCTTGGACACGATATCGTACAAGTCTGGGGTTGCACTTGTAACTACCACATTTCTATAATAGTGATATTTTTGTCATTTTGTATTAATATAAATATTGTGTGTATATTTTATTTAATATATAATATGTATGATATATATATTATAAATAGTATTATTATTGGTTAGTGGATTAGACTATTTAATTAGACATGACATTAGTGGATGACCCATTGATTCAATTAAATAGTTGGTCATGATTTGACTCATTAGTTTAAGAAAATGAGTTAGTTATTGAATTTAGACTATTTGACTTGGGTCATTAGTTAGTCATGACTAGATTAAGTCTATCAAACATATTTAGACTCAAGAATAGAATATTCCTTCTATAGGATTAGTTGATCTTATTCATGAGAGAATGAGAGGAACCTTTGGGTAAATTCAAATATTCCTCAACCTAACCCTAACCCTAATAGGAGGCTATATAAACCTCTTTATTCATGAATAACCTCCATTTGCTTTCTTAGTTATTTCATTACCAAATTTAGAAGCAAAACCTTATCCATTCCCTACCAAATCCACCCCCATTTCTTCATTCCCAACCAATTCTAAGGAGCTTGGAGAAAGAAAAAGGGAAGCTTGGTGTGGAGCTTACTTGAAGGAGGTGTCCATCCATCCCTTTGTGTCCTCTTGGTGCATTATATTGGAAATCCATCTCCCAATAGGTAAAACTATTGTCCCTCTTGTCATTTCAGTTTTAAATGATGATATAAACCCCTAGGAACCTTCCCTTGGCTAAGGGCTACCCATAGAAAGAAGAACTAGGTTCATTGGAAGGCTATTATGAAAGTTATATCGAGTTTTGTGGCAAATTGGGAGAAATCTAAATTTGGACCACTAGGTGTTTGTAGGAATGCCTCATAGGTGATTTTAGGTTGTGATTCATGATTTGAGAGAGTATACGTGTCCACAAATGGATACGGAGAGCCCGTATCATGATACAACATGATATGATGGTGTATATGGATAGTTTCAATGCTTTTGGTGTCCTAGCATGCAAATTTCTTCATAGTATATTATAATAATTATTACATGTGTTATTTATACTATGTTCAGTATATTGGAAGTGTTTCGTATGTTTGGGTAGAGTATATTGGTGTTGGGTGAGTATCCTAGATTAGTGCACACTAGGTGCTTGATATTTGGTTTATTGTTAGTGTTGTGTTGGTTGTGGTTATGAGAAGTGTTCATGTGCACTAGTGTTTGTGTAATAGAGTATCATGTATATTTGGTGTTAGAGAGTGTGTTGTGAGCTTGTGTGGTGGTGGTCAATGTATCAGTAAAGGGGGTGTATTCAGTGTACTTTTGAATGCAGACAGTGAGTATTGGTTTGCCTGTGCACTTGGATGTGCACAGTTCAGATTTCTCTGTTGAATAGGGAGTGCAGTGTATCCATGTCCTATTCAAGAGTATCAGTGGTCAAGGTATGAGGATGCTTATGTGTTTGATGTGGTGTATGGTTGGTGCTAGTGTTGTTTAGAGTGGTGATTGAGTGGAGTGTGGGTGTAAGTGTGACAGAATAGAGGGTGAGTCTGTGTTTTGTGTTGGAATGGTACTAGTTTGGGTATGGGACTAGGAGTATAGATTTAAGTGTGAATGTTTCAGGTATTGTTTAGCAACCTGCAGTGGGGGATCAGCAGATGATAGGAGCGGGAGAATGTTATATGGAAGATAGTGGCAGTTGCATATTGGGACTGCAGGTGGGATCAGGTAGTGTACAGCAGTGATGCACAAGTTTGTAGTCGGGTATTGCCTGTGTGCAAGTGTTGGATGAAGGGTTAGTAGTGCAGGTGATATTGGTGGTGTTGTGAAGGAAGGAGTGGTCGGGCAAGGATTAACAGCAGCAGTAGCTGCCTAGTAGAACACAAGAACAACAGCAGCAGTAGTACTGAGTTAGTTTCGTCTCTCTGTGAATGTCTTAGAGTAGAAGTGTTTCATGTCGAGAGGTATTTGTGAGTTCATATGTCGAGCTATGCACGGTTGAATCCAGTGTTCAGCAGTACACTGCAGTTTGTTTTGATGCTCAAGTAGCACTAGGTTGTGTGCTGTTGCTGATGTAGGTGTTAGGATGTAGGTATCGGGCTCAAGTGCAGGCATTGATATGTGCATTTGCACCACTGCAGGCAGGCCTGTTAGAGGGAGCAGTCGAGTAAGGCTCGAGTTTGAGTGTATAGATGTTTGTAGTCGGGTAAACCAAGTATGGAAGTAAGGATGGTTCAGATATGGGTGTATGTGAACCTGGGTACAAGAGGAAGGGGACAAGGGGGATTAGGTGAGCATGTAGCTCGAGCAATGAGCAGCTGGATCCGCATCATGTTGCTATTGGATTACAGTTTCAGATGGGAACCATTTTGTCTCTGAAACTAAGAGTATCAGGAATAGTTATAGAGGAGCAGTAGGAGTGGGTGGGTGGGTTGGGGTTGGGGGTTGTGGGGGGTGGGGGGGGGGGGGGGGGGGGAGGATATCCTGAACTGTGTTCCAGGTTTTGGTGTGCCCGCACAGCACAGTTGGTGAGTTGCACTACTGTGAAGTGCTCGAGCACATTTGGCCAGAGGCAGTGCATCATCTGCTGTTGGTAGCAGCAGAGCAGTGGGCATTCTGATGCAGCAGGTTGGTCACTGCAGGCCAGGCAGTGAAGGAATGGGTCTGTATATAGCACCAAGGAGGAGGTAGCTCTGGCCAGTATATTAACTGGTGCACCTAGAGTTTTGTGGAATTGCATCAGCAGTTGGCAGAGGAGGAGAGCTTGGTACCTTGCTGTGTACAGCAAGCATATGGATGGATACATTAGCAGCAGATAGATAGGGGCAAGGACTGTGCAATTGAGGGGTCAAGTCAGTCATGAGTTTGAGGGTATTAGTGGGTATCAGGGTTGATACCAAGTGTGTAAATGAGTTTTAAGTGTACCAGTGAAAGGGAAATGAGTGTTGAGGTAGAGTGAAGGTTGGTGTATCCATTAGTGTGAGTGAGAATGAGTTTGTATCCAAAACCTGGGAGGAAGTGTATATGTATCCAAGAGGAGTGTGTCAATCTAAGGTGCAGGCATTTGCTTGACTGCAAGTTACTGGGTTTGCAGTCAAGGCAAGGGAGAGTGTGTGTTATATATGTCTGTGGGTGTGTGTTCTGGGTATTTGTTATGAGATAGTGTATGGAGTATACCTGATATAGAAACCAGAGAGTAGCAATAGGTCAACTAGTGTAAAGATGGGTAGTACCTGTAAGTATTAGAGTTTAGTGTATGGAGGGATTATAGGAGCATGTGAGTGGAGTATCACCTAGTGTCAGTATGTATCATGAGGAGTGATACCTTGGTATCAGGAGGCAGTGAGATATGAGGTGGTGACTTAGAGTATCAAAGTATAGATAAGGGGGTACTACTTAGTACTAGAGTATCTTGGTGTATGGGGTATTACTTAGTACTAGAGTATCTTGGTGTATGTGTAAAGTGTAGAGGTATGAGTGGAGTATTGGGATTTATATAGAGTATATATGATACCTAGTATATAATATTACCTAGTATAGCCTAGTATTAGTTAATATTAGCTAGTATAACTAATATTAGCTAATGTAACCTAATATTAGCAAGGTTTGACGTAGAATACCTTAGAATTGACTGATTTGACTATATAGGCCAACCAAAAGGACAACTTGATACCCAAATTGGACAATTGATCTAGTATAGACCCAATAACCTAGTTTGGACCTAGTGTTGACTTAGAGACCTATTTTCAAGCTAGTTTAGCATGTTTATAATTCCAAAACACCATTTTGACTTGTAATTCATATTTAGGTCAATGTGACATCGAGACAGACCCAGTTTGACATTCATTGCTCTGGGACCACAGGCGAGTACATTCTCTGATAGTTTTCATTATATGGCATTTACTATGATTCATGTACTTAGTGATGTTCTACTTGATTCCTGACACGATAGTACACGGATTGGTATAGTATGGATCTCCGTCATGAGATGTTGCTTTCCTGTTTACTGTGCAAGTTATCCTTACTGTGCAAGTTATTCTTGTGGAACGTGTCATGGTTTGGATCCACTGTATTAGTCAGGGTGGAGAAGTATTAGCTAGATGTATGATCATATCCTTATTGTGCAAGAAAAAGTACTATGAGTGTTAATCTTATACCTCACGTATGATTAGCCAGGCCCTATTGTATTGTGCAAGTTCTCAAGTCGATTATATGTCAACACTAATGCTTCAAAGCACGTAGTTAGTATAGTTCTTCATGTCTATTTCATTTTCACTGAGATGTTCTCTATTGCTCTATTTATTTATTCTCTGTCATATAGTTGTGTTTATCCATTTCCCATATTGATATTGTCAATTATGATTCAGTTATTTATTCTTATATTGTATTGCACTCTCTATTATTGTTTTATAGTCTTCGTCATTTAACTAAAACTACTATTGGGTTGTACTCGTTCCATCCTGACTGGATATATTTTTCAGACGATGACTTAGAGGATTAGTGTCCGACATATTACGGACCACAGGAGGGAGTGGCGACCTTGGGCCCTGACATTCAGGAGTGATTACCGGAAGGACTAGCCGGTGTCACTAAATACCTTAGTTTCATTTACTAGTTTATGTACTGGATATGTCTCCAGCTTGGACTTTTGGCATGTTATATGTATTTGAGATTCATTGTGTTTTGTTGATAGACTATTTAGACTAGATTTGGTTGTAGTTGTGACTTTGTGATCTATTCTTCTATTTGATATCATGCCTTTATCTTTCTCTAGTTTTACTGTGATTGAGTATTGATTTTCATATCATTATCATCGTATCCTCCGTATGGAGTTGAAATATCATTGACAGATTTATACACTATTATGTGAGATGATTAAATAGGATAATTGACCTAGACAACGTTCTACCGCCGATGTTGCGATGTAGGCTGGACGTACCCACGTACTCGTACCCTTATTCCGAGTGCGGGTCGTGACAGCACTTGTACAAAGCAAAAACGAACACACGTGTCAAAATCTATTATAAAATATTTCAGCAACACAGCAGCAGATTATTGAACACAATTTGTATAGGAAGAAATATATTCTTTTATTGATTCATTGCAACAGAGTACAATTTTTTCAGTACTGAAATGGAAATGCCTAAACGGCTTACATAGCTTTGCATAAAAGAAAGATTAATAGACTGACATGAAATAATGTTCTTATCCCATACATTATGCCCCTTTATTACATTCTTAAAACTAGAAAGCAGCAACTGGAAATCTTGGAATACTTAGAAGATAGGAAGAAGATTTGAAAAAAACTGCAACAGAAAGCTTTCTCTCCCTTGAGCGCCCGCGGTACCTTGGTCACCTGGGATGCCCACAGAGACGTTGGTCAGTACTCAACTTGTACTGGTGAGCATAACTAGCACACTCACCTAAACCAACATTTCTGATTTAAAACAGCAGTTTAATAGGCAACAATTCATAGAGGCAACAGTTTAAGTAGTGAAATATATAATCTTTGCACATATGAAATTCTTACCCCGGCCAATGGCCGTTCCTGTATAAATTACAGGATTGTTCTTTCCGTCCCTACATAACACATCATTAATATGCAACTCATTCTCACTGGATCATTTGTGGTGTAGCACCACGATGGACATACCATATAGGACTACGATGGACGTGCGATATATCATTCAAAGCAGGTAGCAAGTCTCAATGAATGTCCCGCTTATACCATGTGCTACCAAAATGCAACTATTTTCCCAGGGCCGAACGATCCCCAGTGCCCAGGTTCCGTCCGAAAAAATTTACTACCTTGTGCACAGGTTGTCCATGACCATACAATATATCTACGACTATATGATAAGCATAAATAGCAGTGCAAGGTATTGAAATATTCAGAGCAACGTGCACATTTAATCATTCTTAGTTCAGCATACTTATTCAGTGTTTCGATTGGTAATCTGTAGACTCCAATTTACCGCTAAGTCGTGACACCAAACCACAACATAATGTATGTATCCCTCCCTGTGTTATGTAAATGGAACTTCCCTCTTATCAATGCAACTCATTGATTACATTAGTGGTATTAAACTTGTGGCAAATAGTGACTTTATCGATCATTGGACTTAGCAAGATTACAAGAGAACTTTATAATCATTGGCATGAAAGAGTAGAGAAAAAGGGACAGAACCGCTCACCAAATAGAGAATGCCGAAAGAAAAGGACGCTTGCTTGCTCAGGCTCCGGTTACGTGTCTATCTGCATTGGCATCAACATTTGGTTAGATTATCATCTTCCTTTCTCTCAAAGTTCTCTAAAATGAATGCATGCAATCGACGAAAATGGACTAAACAATCAATCATCGAAAACCAATCACGAAAATGCATTCATCAAAACCAAGCAGCGAAAATCCAAAAAAGTCAACCAAAAATCCAACGAAAACTATTGGACTCATTCCAACAGAAGCCGATCCATCAATTGGAAAGGTTCATTGCATTGTCCGTGATCGATTCGGCCGTAAAGTTTTTCCATACTCAATTCCGACTGAGTCAATCAAGCCACAAGTCTGATATAGTAAACCGTTAGGAGCCGGACACTACATAATATACCACTAAGAAAAAATTTCGTCATCGAAACTTAAAACAAAGATTCTACCTCTAGGTTATCGAATAAGGAAGAGTATTGCTTCCGCATTTCTTCCTCAAGCTCCCAAGTTGATTCCTCGACTGCATGATTCCGCCACAATATACGAACCAAAGCCACTGATCGATTCTGCAAGGTATTCTCTTTCCTATCCAGAATCTGAACAGGTTCTTCCGCATAGGATAGATCGGCACTCAGCTCAAGCTGATCGAAATTCACTACGTGACTCGGGTCATGCACGTATCTTCTTAGTTGGAAAACATGGAAGACATTGTGCACTTCCGCTAAAGCCGGAGGTAGTGCAAGTCGATAAGCCACTGGCGCCACCCTCTCTAGAATCTCGAAGGATCCAACAAATCGCGTACTCAGCTTCCCCTTGACGCCGAACAACATCACGCCTCGCATAGGTTTCACTTTTAGGAACACATGGTCGCCCTCCATGAATTCCAAGGGTCGCCGATGTACATCCGCATAGCTCTTCTGACGACTTTGAGCGACACGAAGATTTTCCCAAACCATGCTAACTTTCTCGACTGCATGTTCAATAAGTTCCGGTCCGAGCACTTGCCGTTCACCGACTTCCTCCAAACATATCGGCGGTCGACACTTGCGTCCATACAATGCTTCGTACGGGACAATCTGAATACTCGCTTGATAACTATTGTTATAAGCGAACTCTTTCAGCGATAGATAGGTATTCCAATTTGCCTTCAAATCCAACACGCATAGTCTCAACATGTCTTCAAGGATCTGGTTCACTCTCTCGGTCTGTCCATCAGTTTGCGGATGGTACGCCGAGCTGAAATGCAACTTAGTGCCCATCGCCGCCTGAAGGCTATTCCAGAAACGAGACAAGAACCGTCCATCCATATTCGACACAATTGAAGCCGGCACTCCATGTAACCGAACAATCTGATCCAAGTAAATCTGAGCTAAACGGTCTATGCCCCATGTAAATTTGATTGCAATAAATGTGCCGACTTGGTCAGTTTATCCACGATGACCCAAATTGCATCATTTTTTTGTTGTCTTCAGTAAGGCCACTATGAAATCCATGAAAATATCCTCCCACTTCCATTCGAGAATGGCGAGGTTCTGTAACTCCCCGTCGGGTCTCTGGTGTTCTACATTCACCCGTTGACAATTCAAACACCGTGATACGAACAAGACCACATCTCTTTTCATGTCATGCCACCAAAAATGTTGTGCGCAGATCTTTGTACATTTTGGTACTTCCCGAATGCAAGGTGTACTTAGCATAATGAACCTCAGTATTTTCTTCCTGAGTCCATCATCCTTAGGTACACATAATCTACCTTTAAGCCACAACGTTTTGTCTTCCTTTTCCGCTAAATCGGCTGTCTTCCATGCTGAAATCAACTCGCGTATCTTCTCCAGAATAAGTCATCATTTTGCGCGGACTTGATTCTTTCTCGCAAGCTCGGCTTTAGCTGCAATAGAGCCAGCTACACCCCCTGAGTACGGACTCTATATTCGATGCCCATTTTTTCCAACTCTCGAAGTAGCCTGCATGAAAAAGATAATGATTCGACAAATTTCCGACTCAATGCATCGGCCATAATGTTTCCTTTCCCTGGAGTATAAGCGATCGTCAAGTCATAATCTTTTATTAGTTCCAGTCATCGCCTTTGCCTCAAGTTTAATTCATTTTGCGTGAATATGTACTTAAGACTCTTGTGATCCGTGAAGATCTCGCAAGACACTCCATAGAGATAGTGTCGCCACAATTTCAACGCGAACACAATTGCCGCAAGTTCCAAATCATGTGTCTGGTAATTCTTTTCATGTTGCGCTATCTCGAGGCAAATGCGACCACCTTCCCACGCTGCATAAGTACACATCCCAATCCAAGCCGAGATGCATCGTTGTATATCTAGAATCCCTCAGGTCCGTCTGGAAGAGTAAGAATTGGAGCCGATACGAGCCACTGCTTCAGTTCTTGAAAACTGCTCTCACAGTCGTCTGTCCATTTGAATACTACTTCATTTTGGGTGAGACGAGTCAAAGACAACGCAATCTTCGCGAAGTTCTTTACAAATCTCCGGTAGTAGCCAGCCAAGCCAAGGAAGCTTCTGATTTTACTAGCCGATGTAGGATGTTTCCAGTCCACTACTGTCTCAATTTTCTTCGGATCAACTGACACACCCTCTACTGAAATAACATGCCCAAGAAAAGCCACGATGCTCATCCAAAACTCACACTTGCTTAACTTCGCATGTCTGAAATAAAGTTATCTTCAACATGGATCCAGTGCAGGAGTTCAAGGTTGACCTCCATATTCTTTCGGTGCATATCCGAAATAAAGTTGCTCCATCCGACGGAAGTTTGGCGACAATATCCCCCACGACGAATGCGTTGACCATGGGCATGCCATCATCCTCAAGTTTTAAGACAACTTGAGAAATTTCTTGACTTGAGACAACATTGTCTTATCGTCCTCAAATTGCATCTTCCATACCTTTTCTGTCACATGGATCTTGTTTCTGTTCTCATCAGACTTGTAGTCTCTCCAGAGACTCCCAGACGTCCTTTGCATGGACCGTCTTGTTGTATGACTCTGCTAGAGTGTCTTCCATGGAGTTTAACTGCCTACAACCAAGCAGCGAATGGTCTGGCAGAAGCATTCAATAAGACCATCATAAAGCTCCTCAAAAAGTTGGTGTCATCAAACAAACGCGAATGGAATGAGAAGTTTAGTGAATGTCTTTGGGCCTATCGCACAACGGTCCGAACACCAATCGGTAGTACGCCATTCTCCCTGATCTACAGGAGCAAAACGGTCCTCCCTCTCGAGGTCCAAATTCTCTTACTCCGGGTGGCCCTCTCTAATCAGTTAAAAGCCGATGACAACCACTGTCGGCGACTGCATATGTTGGAAGCAATCAATGAGAAGCGTCTCCTAGCACAACAGCGCATTGAGTTGTACCAAGCACGCCTCTCGGGAGCCTTCAACAAACAGGTCAAGGAAGAGTAAGAATTGGAGCCGAGACAAGCCGTTGCTTCAGTTCTTGAAAACTGCTCTCACAGTCGTTTGTCCATTTGAAAACTACTTTGTTTTGGGTGAGGCGAGTCAGAGGCGACGCAATCTTCTCGAAGTTCTTTACAAATCTCCGGTAGTAGCCAGCCAAGCCAAGGAAGCTTCTGATTTTACTAGCCGATGTAGGCTGTTTCCAGTCCACCACTGCCTCAATTTTTTTCGGGTCAACTGACACACCCTCTGCTGAAATAACATGCCCAAGAAAAGTCATGCTACTCATCCAAAACTCACACTTGCTTAACTTCGCATGTCCGAAATAAAGCTGTTACTTCAACATGGATCAAGTGCAGTAGGAGTTCAAGGTTGACCTCCATCTTCTTCCGGTGCATATCAGAAATAAAGTTGCTCCATCCAGATGAAAGTTTGGCAAAAATATCCTCCACGACGAATGCGTCGACTATGGGCATGCCATCATCCTCAAGTTTTTGACGTAACTTGAGAAATTTCTTGACTTGAGGCAACATTGTCTAATCGTCCTCAAATTGCATCTTCCAGGCCTTTTCTGGCACATGGATCTTGTTTCTGTTCTCATCAGACTTGTAGTCTCTCCAGAGACTCCCAGACGTCCTTTGCATGCACCGTCTTGCTGTATGACTCCGCTATAGTATCTTCCATGGAGTTCAAAATCAGCAACTTGCAAAGGTTGGTCTCTCCTCCACTTCGTTTACAGAGCAGTTGCATCAACAATCCTCCGAACATTTTCATCCTCCGAAATAACAGGCTCAGGATCTGTCAACATGTAATCAACGTTCACGAGTTACAGATTAAGGCTGACATTTCTCCTCAAGATGTTGTAATGCTCCCCGTCAAACTTCTCAAGTTTGTTAAAAGTTAAGTCGAGAAGAATTGTACGGTTGTTCTCTATCTTACTCGGATCTTGCTTTGAGATTGTTAGTCCCGAGGCTTAATCAAAGATGGTAGAACAGAGGCCAGGAACAGAAGTTCATGCAAACTTTACAATCTACCATATGTTTGATCCTGAAGTTATAGTCGAGATCAGAAATTCACACAAACGTTTCCACTTTGATATCATCAATTCCAACGAAGAACAATATAAATATAAATCTCTAATTACAACTTCTGAGGATTACAATAACAAGAATATCAAACTCTCGTTCTTCCTTGCAAACGCAATTGCAATTGAGACGGAACGAATTATGACTTGCAGAAAAGAAAAAAAATAACGAACTGCTTGCTGGGTGATAAAGATCACCGTTACTCAAAGCAAAATTCGCCGCACACGATTTGCTCCCAAGAACCAGCAAGTTCACGTAGAACTTTTGTAACACTCGGCATCACCACCTTTCTGGACTAGCACGAACTCCTATCGACTCCAATGGCAGCAACAGCAACTTACTCTCTTCATCTCTCAATTTCAAAGTAAGTCCTCAAAGGGACACGAAGAGGGTATTTATAAAGTAGGATAAAAACCCTAATCATGCCCGCCAATCAGTTACGAAAAGATAGAAATGCATTAAATTAAAATCCCATAAAAATCGGATTCGAATTAATAACCCAATATTTCCATAACCGATTAAATCCGCAATCAATGGAAATGTGCGCACATAATGCACGCACACACAAACCTGCTAAGCAAAACGCACGCACAAAACCACGCGCACAAAGCCGTGCTCACAAAGTCGCACGCACAAAATCGTGCGTACAAAGCCGCGCGCACAAAACCGCGCTGACAAAGCCGCGGGCACAAAACGCAACGCACAAACCCGAGCAACAAAATGTGCACAAGTGTCTTGCGACGATGCTGACGTACTAAGTGCAAAGTGCGCCAACAAAGCGCCACTTTGCACCCTTGAGCCCGAGTCCGAGTCGCTTTAGGGCTTAGCTCCTAAGAAATTTTTTCCAAGAAAGTAACAAAAAACATAAATACTTTCTTTCAGAAGTTTAACCTTAATCCTCCTAGGAAAATACCCCCACATGACACCCATATGTGCCCCAGCACAACCAATGTGCACACTTCAACAACAAGCAAAGCTTTATATTGAGATACCCACTTGGAGTTGTAGCCAATGTGGGACTATCTTTACTAGTCCAAAGGCAAAAAACTCCAACAGTTTGGTTGTGGCATTAGGTTCGGCAAGAGCAGAGAAGTGGCCAAATGCTACTGTAGCTGCAAGTTAGCAAATACTATTTGCTTAACATAGTATCGCACGCCTTGCAAAAGTTTGCTTAGTTGACGCTTCGTGACTCGGCTCTCTATTGGCCACTCAGAGTTGCATGCACGTAGGGACCTATACAATGTCAACTCTATAGCTATAGCTTCATTTTGAACCGGGTTGTTTGGTCACGATGAGGATGAGTGGTTGTCGTGGTGGTCTCTCCATGAGCTGCTTTTTCGCGCTGTTGAAGAACCAAGTTTCCATCATGATGACCTTGTATCAAAGTTATGGTGACTTTTCCATAGATGGAGACAAACTGATGCTTCTCTGCATCAGTTGGTTATAGGGTTATTCTTCTTCTTGGGCTGGAGCTCGGCTCTGTTCGCATGATCGGGTATGGATCGACGGCGCTAGAGGGCATTCCTTCATTGTACACAAAGGCACAATGACCGGGCATGACCTCTCCAATGGCTAAGTAGCAACCGAACACTATTTAAAAGAGAAAAAATAAATCAGATTGTGCTCACCTTCCCTACTCATTTATTAGTACCTCGAGTGCAGATGGAATTACCGTACGTCTTTACAAGGAGAAATTATTCAATGGGACGAGAGCCATGAGTCCCCTCCAATAGTATAATGACACATGCCTTTTGATTTTTTTCCCCTCTAATTTAATATTACATGGAATTCATCATGTGTCATTATAGAATATTGTTATTTATCCCTCCAAACCATCCCTCCTTATGTGGAGGCTGACGTGACGGTTAATGTGCCAGGTAATATGACAATTTATGCGACAACTGACATGACAAATTTTAAAATTAAAATTAACATTAAAATTACTATTAATATTATAAATTAACATTAAAATTAATATTAATATTAACATTGAAATTAATATTAATATTAATATTAACATTAGATTAATATTAGTATTAGATTAACATTAAAATTAAAATTAATATCAATATTAACATTTTAAAAAATATTGGGTAATTAATTTTTGGGTTAAAATTTGTCATGTCAGCTGCCATGTTAGATGTCACAAAATGCTATTTAACATGCCACGTCAGCCTATCACATAAGGAGGGATGGTTTGAACTTTGAAGGAATAGTTTGGATTTACAAATAGCTTTACTCTGTCATTATATTATTGGAGGAGACTAAGAGCTCACCACGTGTGGTGAGCCTGTCCCACTCAATAATTTCTCCTTTACAGGGGTTTTATAGGGGTCCAAGTACAGTGCGGGGTTTTGGGCCTTTGCGGGCTCCGTAAATTCATGGTGGATTGGGCCGGGGCCTTCCTCATCAATCCTCAGTTTGCACCAAGATTGAATCAAGAGAGTAAGAAACATAAAAAGAGAAGGTAAATTATAAGGGCACTGCACATTTTACTCGGGGCTAGCCCATTGAAAATTTAGAAAAAATTACAAGTTTGCCATCATGAAAGTTACTCGGGGCTAGCCCACTGTTATAATCAGGACTGTCAAAATTTTGACAGTCCTACCACTTGGAAGGACTGTCAAAATTTTGACAGTCCCATTTCCTAAAATTACAAGTTTTCCAAAGTTACTTGGGGCTAGCCCAAATTGTTATAATCAGGACTGTCAAAATTTTGACAGTCCTACCACTTGGAAGGACTGTCAAAATTTTGACAGTCCTAAAAATTGTTAGGACTGTCATAATTTTGACAGTCCCACAAGTTATGTAGACTGTCAAAATTTTGACAGTCCTAATTTTAACCCACTGAAAATTTTATATAAAACTAGGACTGTCAGGATTTTGACAGTCCCACAAGAAATGAGGACTGTCAAAATTTTGACAGTCCTCATTTGGGGCTAGCCCAAATTGTTATAATCAGGACTGTCAAAATTTTGACAGTCCACATAGCTTGTGGGACTGTCAAAATTTTGACAGTCCTAACAATTACTGTCAAAATTTTGACAGTCCCACAAGCTATGTGGACTGTCAAAATTTTGACAGTCCTAATTTTAACCCACTGAAAATTTTATATAAAACTAGGACTGTCAGGATTTTGACAGTCCCACAAGAAATGAGGACTGTCAAAATTTTGACAGTCCTCATTTGGGGCTAGCCCAAATTGTTATAATCAGGACTGTCAAAATTTTGACAGTCCACATAGCTTGTGGGACTGTCAAAATTTTGACAGTCCTACAAATTGTTAGGACTGTCATAATTTTGACAGTCCCACAAGCTATGTGGACTGTCAAAATTTTGATAGTCCTAATTTTAACCCACTGAAAATTTATATAAAACTAGGACTGTCAGGATTTTGACAGTCCCACAAACAATGAGGACTGTCAAAATTTTGACAGTCCTCATTTTAATTGTCATGATTTTTTTTTTAGTTTATTTCTATTTAGTTAGTTTTGGATTTCGATTTTTTTTATTTAGTTTAATATCCAAAATAAAATATGTTATCATTGAACCAAAAAAAAAATCTACCGTACAAATAACTATTACGTCTGCCGTCGAACTTGAAACGGCCATAACTATTTGTTTTCAAATCACACAATAGGTCTATTTGTATATTTTCGACGAGAGTAACACAATTCGTGTAGAGAGAATTTTCATCCGAAGTAAGACGTACATATTACAGGCAAAAATATAAAATATAAAACTTTAAAGTATCATAACTTTTGGCTGGGAGATCGAAACAAGCTCCAGTTTGAGCCAAAATGACCGTATGGAAAAGTACTTCGGGATAAATGGTTTTACCGTTTGACGGACTTCCCAAATTTTTAGAATCGCAAAAAAACGATGTTTCGACCTCCAAATTTTACTTTTTGTAAAAAAATTTCTTTTTTTTATAAAATATTTAATGTACCAATAATAAATTTACTATTTTAAATAACAGAATACTTTAACAAATTTTAAGGATAGAAATTTTAAGGATATTTTGAAATTGGCCCCCCCAACAATTAACAGAAAAAAAAATTTAGGACTGTCAAAATTTTGACAGTCCTACCAATTTGTAGGACTGTCAAAATTTTGACAGTCCTAAAAATTCAACATACATTTTTAGGACTGTCAAAATTTTGACAGTCCTTCCAATTGGTAGCACTGTCAAAATTTTGACAGTCCTAAAAATCAACATTTTAACAGTTCTTCTATTTTTTCATTTTCTTTTTTGGTTTTGACGGCGACGACGACGAGAGGCGCGGCGACGGGAGGTTGCGGTGGAGGACGGGGGAGGAGGCGGAGGAGGACGGCGGGAGGGGATAGGGCTCCGGTCGGATAGGGAGGGTTTGGGAGGGTTTGGAAGTAGTGGGCTAGTATGAGTAAAATGTTGGGTTAGTATAAGTAAAAGTTCCTCTTTAGTGGGCTAGCCCCGAGTAAAATATGCAGTGCCCTTATCAAAAGCCAAAGAGAAGCACGAGACTGAAAATAGAATCACCAAAAGTTGGTACCTTCGAGACGGAGAAAGGATGAACCGAAATCCCAGATATCAGACCCAAATGCGGCTTGTACTCGTAAACAACATCGTCGTCCGCATCCCAAAATCCTAGAATGCCGTTGGTGTCCCCGACGATCACCACCTTCCGGTCTTGGACCGGCAGGAACCGTACGCTGTGTATCCAATGCAGCACCACCCTCTGCATGTCCTCCACGTCCAGCTCGATCCTCGGGTCGAACAAGCCCGACCGCTCCTCCGCTGCCTTCGCCGGACCGGACCCTGCCGTGGTCCCCGCGGTCCGGATCGAGTTCAGGAACTTGGAATCCCACCCGTCGCGCCCGCGGAAGGCGGCGCTGATCGGGGTCTGGGAGGGGTCGGCGGGGGCTGGACCCGGCCGGACCGGCGGGGGGCGGATTTGGGGTCGGGTTTGGGTTTCGGCTTGGGTTTGGGCTTGCGGGTTTGGAGGAGGTCGGAGGCCTTGGTGCGGAGGAGGAGAGAGGAGATCATCTCGCCGTTGCGGCGGATGTTCTCGAGACGACGGCGCTCGTAGTCCGTTAGGGTTTGCGGGGCCATTTGGGAATTGGGGGGAGAGAGGGAGAGGGAGAGAGAGAGAGAGAGGACGGGGACGAAATTATGTATGCGCACGCTTTCTGAAGGAAATGGCGGGAAGAAGGAAGAACCTAACTATGGTCGACACGTGTCGCGTACTATTACTCGTACGGTGTTTCTCTGCTACTGGACTGCTACACAGTTCGGGACCGTTGGTCGAAGTCCGGTTATCAAGTTAGTGGAGGCCTGTTTTTTGTGGGACCTACACGTCAGCAATTCTCACCCGCCACGTGTTTGGTCTGTTCCTCGGTCCAAAATTTCGGGCCGAATATCAATTTTTTTTTCCCAGAAAACAACAAAAATATTAAGAAAAAAAAATTTGTATTTTGTAACACATTGCTGAATATGACTGTTTTGAATTTATATATGCGAGTAATAAGTGTAGATCTCTACCATTATAATACGGTAAGGAAACGACCGAAGTTCTTGAGTTATCCAAACAGTTGATATTTTAAAAACTTTCCAACGCATATGTACTTCTCAAGTAGTTAACAATAAAAATAAAAATAAATTACATTTGTCTAATTAAAATCAGTGTATTATAGTCCAGCTAACTTTAGTGTGCTTTGTTCGCTCTTCGCATGACTACTTTACGTGGATTGAGATATAGTTGACTTAGCTTGTTATACAAATATACATGTCCTCTAGACATGTCCGAACATATCGTATCGATTACGTAATTGTATTGATCCGAGCATGTGAATAGAAATTTACCAAAATAGAATTTCAATCCACAACTGCCTTGACAACTCTTTTTTGAATTCTTCAATCGTCCTTGAACCCCGTACTTGTGTTCTATCACATTTATTGTTGTTTTTCGTCTTTCCCTATTTCGGAAAGACGAACGCTCGTGCTTGATATAAGTTTGATACATGGATAGTACTAGATATACCCCATAAGCTAATCATATTACTTTGTGATTATCTTTTGTAATTAAGGGCATATCACATATGAGATATTTTGTGTTAAGATTTTGAGGATTAGTAAGCACTATTGAATGATTGAGAAAATTTTTTTATAGCCTTGTGATTATGAAAGATGGTTACATTCTAAGTTTTGTAGAAGTTGCATTGTCAACTTGAGCTAAAAATTTATTTGACGATCTTAGACGATGGTTACGAAGGTTATCAAGTAAGATAAGATCGAGAGAATTAACTCATTTTAATTGCGAGATTTTTTTTCAAGAATAATTATGATGATGAGGATTAACTTCAAAGATAGGAATGCCTTATGGAATGAATTTGAAATTTTCGATATATTGGACCAAATATTTATAATTTGACTGTATCATTTTAATTTTTTATATTGGAGGTTGAATCATCGATTTAAATTTTGAGGATAAATATAGAATTTTAAAACTTGAATATAGACGGATTGGATTTAAAATTTTATAATTTTATGATTTAAATTAAGAGTTAAATTTTGATTGATGGATCACCTATTTGAAACATTGAGGACAGAAATTGAATTTAAAATTTGATGAGTACAAATTCTTAAGTTTGAAACTAGGACTAAGATTTTATTAGAGCTGTAATTATTTAGAGGAGATTATGATAGTCAGAATCATGATTTAAAATTTGATGTGGGTTATTTAAATTTGAAGATGTCATATAGATTTGACTAAAATTTAAATCTATATTATTTAAATTTGGGAAGAGATTACGATAGGTAAATTTTGATTTAAATAGTGGTTATTTTAATTTTGAAGAGATTGCGGTAGATTTTGAATATATTTTGTTATTTAATTTTTTGGAGAAGATTGCGGTTGACTTGACCTAGATACGAATTAGGAGGATTTAACAAATCATGCATTATTTTTAATTTTTAGGACAAAATTTTTGTAAGTTAGGTAGATTGTAAAACCCCCCACAAAAATAGTTAATTTATGTGTATTTTATATTATTATATTTATTATAGATTATTTTAAATGTTGATTTTTCTTAGTGTATTTTCATAGTTAATTAGAAAATATATTTATTGATTTAATTATATAAATAAAATACTTATTTGAAAGTATTTCTCCAAAACTATTTTTACTACTATATATCTCTTGTTAAAATATTTTAAATATTTTTTTTTAGAATTTATTGATGGTGCAAATATATTTTTTTTCTCGAATTTTTATACTCTAATATATGTATGTGTATATAAATATATGAATAATAATAATAATTTTTAATTACTAATTAGAAATGAGAAAAAGAAAGAAAAAAACACAACAAACCTACTATTACCCTACCCGTGGCCCAGGACACCTCCAACCCGTGCAGCTACAGAACCCATCCCCCCTCTTATATATATATATATATATATATATATATATATATATATATATATATATATATATATAGAGAGAGAGAGAGAGAGAGAGAGAGAGAGGGGGGGGGGGGGAGAGAGAGAAAAGAGGAAAAGAAATCCTAACCTTAAATTCTTTCCCCGTCTAGCCAACCCGCAGGCGACCTCCGACCCTGGACGAACCACCCCGCGGCCGGCGACCACCGTCGCCGCCACCACAGTGCTGCACGCGCGCAGACGAAACCCACAGTCGCAGCAGCCGCACAGCATCAAGTCAGTCGAACTACCCATCTTCCAGGTGATGTTTCTCTCTCGTCTCTCGTTCTTTTTACGAACCGTTTGTCCGTACACACCCACAACCTGACCCCCTAGGAATCCCTTCTAGTGGAACCAATTTTGGAGTCCCGAATTGATCGAAAAATCGACCAAAAATTGGTCAAAACTATTCAAAAACAGTTCAGGAATTCAATCCAACCGCCCATGTTCATGTCCAATTTTTCACCAACTCGTTTAATATTTTCAAAATATAATTAAAGGACTTCTTTCCAATATGACCAAGATTTTTAATATTTTTTAGTTCTTATTAGTTTCCAATATGGATTGAATTATTATGATTTCAAAACGAAAAAAAATCAGTTTTCAAAACCATAAAATCTTGCGATACGGAGTGTGCCCCACCAAACGGGACCACCAAGCCGCATACCAGTTGCACCGAAAGGGGCGTATGGTAAATCCAGATGTGTAAATTATTATGAAGATATGTGGTATTTTCTGACCTGACACTGTTTCAAACACGTTCACTCTCTGAGTGAGAGAGTGCATGTACTAGCGTGTCGACTGATCATCGGTACGAGAGTTCGAGTCTTGTGTTAGTAGTTGGTATTGGTTTAGTTTTCTAGATATTATTTGACGTTATTGCATTATGTCTGCACCGCGTATACGGTTTGGATACATTGGGAGGGAAGAATCTACTAGTGAGCCTATGGGATTTCTGTTTCTAATGGTATAAATTGTGTATATCGTGTACCCCCGAGTTCTGTGGAATGCCTAGTGGGACGAGTATTCTTCTATTTCTCCCCCCCCCATGCGCCATTAGAGATGTCTCGAGTGCACATCACATAGATGGTTTAGTTACCCTATTTATTGTTTACTGTTTTACTTTCATGCATGTCGATTTATTGTGTACTTGTTATGTCTCTCTGAGGACCTGGCACCCTTTCCACATTTAGAAGATCATGAATATTTGTAGGAGCACAGATCAGGACTGACTACTTCTTTCTCTTTCGAGGAGGTCTTCCCTTAGAGCTTCTTGATCACTAGTTGATGTACTTTGTTGCCTTTCTTATATTCTAGTTTGGTAGTGGATTTGTCTCCACCCGACTACTAGTTCTTCTCGACTATTTCCTACTTGGTACATTGCCATATTGGGTTATATATTTCTATTTGGTTTTGTGGATGAGATTAGTATTGCCTGCGACTTGTGAAGTTATATACCACTTGTGAATTATTATTATTCATAAATAACATACCTATGTGTATGGTTTCCATATATTGGAGTTGACATATACATATGGCTGACATGCTTACGTATTCCTAGTCCTACGTATTTTGGGACTGCGATATGACATTTTTTTAATGGTGGCCATGCAGGTCCAGTTAGTCGTTTCGGTTACGTAACTATACCGAGCGGGCCTACACCTAATATTAGAGTTTTAGGTCTCATCTATATTTGACTATGACTCACCTTCCGTCTAACTCGTTTTATTTAAATAATTGCATTATGCTTGATTCATGTACTTCTCCTAATCTTTCGTTCATCTCTTACAGAGAGATAAATTTGTCCATGCAGGTCGAGAGTATATTGACTCGGTTACGTTACTGTACGAGCAAGCCTGCAAATAGGATTAGAGTATAGGATCCCATCGACATATTTGACTTTTCTCTTTATTTCTGTTCTGAATTCTTGAACTCACCTACCTTCTTTGACCTTCGAAATTGTACTAGCTTAATTCTCTTGACATCGGTTTCCTTGTATTCTCACCTCTTCCTATTTAATGTACTTCCCTAATAGTTTCTTGAGTATAGCCTTTTGCTAAAATATAGGAATCCTTATTGTTAGAAGATAATTATGATAACATACCTACTAAGAAAAATAAATTAGAATATTGGCAACTACAAAAATTTTAGCATACCTAATGAACCCTAGCATCCAACACCAGTAAATTAATTACAAACACCCAAATTTTTAGAATTTAATTTTATAATTTTAATTATTGGAATTATGAATTCTTGAGATTTTGGGATATTTTTCTATAATTTATAGCTAATTATAATAAATGTTCTTCATGGATTTATATTTTTGTGTATTAAATTAATTACTAAAACAGTGCAAAAAATTATTTTTTGGTGTATAACTAATAATAGAGTATTGTGTAATTTTCTGAAATTTATTGGGGTCTAAAACTATTTTTAGATAGCTAATTGCATTGATTTATATTAAACTAACCCAAACCGAACCTACCCAACCCAAACCAACCTGGATTCGAATCATAACCCGTACCCACTAACCCACAACCCACAAAATCCCCATATACTGTAACAGAAGCAAACCCATTTGTTTCTTCACCCGAAACCTCCTCGACCCCCTCTCTTTCGCTCCATGTAACCGTCCCACCTCTACCCTAAATAATCCCCAGCCTAGCCGACCCTCACCACCATCATCTCCTCTTCCACCCCGACCAATCACAGCCTCCGACGATCACCGGACCGCCGTCGCACGCCGTCGTAAAGTAGCCGCCCAAATTTCGACCAACCACACACAGCAAGGTATGCTACTTATAGCCCATGTATCTCCTTGTACAGTAATCCAAATATCGATATGTTAAATCATATGCGAAGACCATATGACCCTCTTGAATCCTGTATAATTAGTTCGGTGTATCGTGTCCTGAGTCGGTCGCAAATCGCAAAACAAAACAGAAAAAATAACTAATTTTGTAGTTTTGAAACTGTCCCAATCACCCATGTTCATGTCTGATTTTCTTCCAACCTAGTTAATATTTTTAAATTTCACTTAAACAGTAATTTAGACAACATAACCGAGTTTTAATCTTTTTAATTAGTTTATTTTAATTCGTTGTATATTGTGTTTTATTCGCTGTTGAATTCGACCGAAAATTTGGTTTTTTAAACCCAATTTTTTCTAAAATGGGGTGCGTCCCGCTAAACGAGACGACTTCGTCGTATGATAATTGCACCGAAAGGCGCGTATCATCAACGCGAACGTGTGGGATTTCGCAAAAATTGATTTGGATATGCGTGCACACCGAAATTAATACGTATCCATCAAAAAATTTAGTATCGGCCTATTCTGACACTCATCATAATTTTTTGTGTGCTTATCGTTTCACAACAAAACTTGTATCATCAGATTCGTAGCGTTATACTGGTCCTGTGACCCAAGTTTGGTTCGATTCTGAGAACGATGACGAAATACCATTTCATGGGCCCCACGGTTCCACTTGATGGGTGATTTCATGACCGGCTCATCAGAATCCAGTTCTGGACATTCCGTTGGATTTGTATCATCGTTCTGGACTCATAGACACTAAATTTGATGAATTTGGAGAACTTTATCTCTGACACAATTTACGGTGCCAAGTGAGCCACATGTGGACCCCGCTTTGATAAAAAAATGTCAATTCTGTCCCCTGTGTCCAAATTAGACTTTTGGGTAGTCAATCCTAGCTATTTTAAGTATTCTAAGAGCAATGATAATATTTGTTTCAGCATCCAGAGACGTACCTGAAGATTCCACTTATCTCGGAGCAACTGACAGAGCTCAGAACACAGGCAAGTGTACCTTGCCAACTTGCAGTAGATCTTATGATATTATTTTGCTTGAGTTATTTCTATATACTTATGTGATGTACCTGTTCAACCTAGGATCGTGAGACATTGCTTAATATCCGAACAAGATTCGGGTGTCGACGTCGTACGCGGAGTCGTGTAACATCACTTTGAGAGTTGATACCACGATCCTATATATTTTTGCGTGCTTGATTTATCAAGTACTTCATACCATACGATACTTGACACTATTTATGTGACCAAATCTTTCCTTAGTTATTCGTGGTGATTCTGTATAGGCTTACATGATTCGTGACATGATACTTGCATATACATAAATATCATTATGACTCGTTGTACTAGTTAGAGGTCATGATCTTGCGTGTTATGGACATGAGACATCGTAGACATGAGACGTGTGATTACATTTGGTGGGAAGAGACACACGGGCTACAGGTTGATTACATACATATATATTTTATTATTGCGGTGCTTTAGTCTCTATTCCAGAGCTTGGCCCAATACGTGATATTACTACTACCGGCTCCCTGACACAGAGCTTGTAGTGGTTTCCGCCTGAGTACTAGTGTTGCTCTCAACTTGTATTTCATATAGCTGGTTAAATAGCTTGCCCTGAGAATCTATTTTTATTTACTATATTTCATTTGACTTGAGTTATTCTTGTACCTTGTTATGTCCCATGAGGACCTGGATCCGGATTATGTTCCAGGTATAGCAGAGGAGGATTACCCCAAGGTTTATGGGACAGAAGTTGACGCTGGAGCAGTACTGGCACCAGAGGACGAGGTTGTGCCAGAAGATTTCTTCTGAGTATTTCAGTTTCATACTCAGCTATTTATGCTTCCAGTTATTTCATATCTTGACTCATGGACTTATGTATTGACTTATTTTATTGGATTGTTCCCCGAGACACTATTTATTTGGACTTGTTGATAGACTATATTTCTTTTTATCTTTTATCTTGATTAGTCTATCATATTTAGTTATGTTTCTTTATGTGGCTGAGATTAGAATTATTCTGTGATAGATGGTATAGACTGCATTGATATTTATTACAACTTAAGTGCACTCTAACGGGTCCATTAATTTGGATTTGTCCATTGGAGTTGTGTTGCTGGTCATTGCCACGTGGCTAGTCCCTCGGTATTTTGGGACTGGGACGTGACATAGTTTTTGTGGTGGCCCATGCAGGTCTACGACTATATTGCTTTGGTTTCAACTAAGGAACAGAGCAAGCCTGTGATTAGGATAGGATAAAATATAGGATCTCATCTACTTGTTGATTTGTTCTTGACCTCTATATCGACTTCAAAATAATTTATTGACTTGCATCCTGCCTTGATTCCTCTGTGCGCCTCTCATAGTTTACTTTGTATGCAGAGTAATGGATTCACGAGCCGGCGACGAGACTCTCGTAGGTACACCATAAGGTACTATGGTCACCTACGATGATGGAGTGATACCATTGGGTAGAGATCCATCCACTCAACAAAGCAATTAAACATATCAGCACGCCTCGAGGTTCCAGCGAGACGACATTCCACCACCACCGCAGTTTACTCCACCGATGTCTGTTTTTCCACCAGGATAGCCGGTGGATAGTCAGCAGATATTCCAAATGTTCTACGCAATGATGCAAGCACAACAACAGGTTCATCAAGAGGCCCAGCAATGCCGGACGGAGAAATTCTTTGACGGACTTAGCTTTGAGCTACAGAGATTAATCAGCTCCGCTGCAACTATCACGCCCCGGCCCCCGAACCGAGGGGCCACTCGCCCAGACCGCCGCTTCGCTTGCCCCCGCCGGGCCGGATTGAGCCGAACGCGAATCACCGTGCCTCGGCGCACCGGACGCGAATCACCGCGTCTGTCCCGCGGGTGCGAGAAAGGGAATGTGTGGCCCGTTCGAATATATCGGGGACGTGATATCGTGCGAGCCTGGGGTTGCGCCCGCGCAAGGCTTCATCGTTTAAGTTGTTGGCTATCATCGCAATAATCGAGTAAGCAGTAGAAAGGGACTTGTTGCAATGCAATGCATTTAGCCAACTGAGTATTTGGGACAATCGAGGGACTTGGGTTCTGTCATGCCCCAATCCCAAAATACGTAGGACTAGGACACGTAAGCATGCCAGCCGCATGGATATGGCAACTCCAATATATGGAAACCAAAACCTATACGTACGCTGTAATATGAATATAAAATCCACAAGTGGTATAAATCTATCGCATATCACAGGGCATAATCTAAATCTCATCCATAGAAATCAAATATAAAAAATAACCAATATCTACAAAACTAGATCTCAATATAAAGTATCTAAAGATGATAGTTGGATGGAAATAAATCCACTACCAACTAGAAGATAAAGTGCAATACAACAAACACAAATATAAGAATATCAACTAACAATCACGGGGCTCGAAGAGAAGACCTCCTCGAAATATAAGTAACCAGTCCGGATCTGTGCTCATGCGAATACTCATGAACATCTACACCTGGAAAGGGACAAATTTTTCAGAGGGACATAGCAAGATACATAGAAGCATGCCAATAAAGTACTGTAAATAAATATCCAATGGGTCGCCTAACCGTCTAATTGAATGCAATTTGAGAACAACTTTCCCAACGTGTGGGCTATCTGGATAAAAATGGGATTGTCATGGTTCTCTTGGAGATCCAGGGGCCTAAAAAGCATGACGTCTTTTGAACCTCAGAGCCCGCCTGATAATATATAATATATAGTGGTCATCACCACCCGTTTCTCCGGCGAAGAATCCGGGCGAATAAAAGGAAAGTGCAAAGGAGCCCAAACGCCTTACTTGTTGTTCTTCCCACCCCATGATCTAAGCATGTCACATCCATGACACGATAGTACCTCTAATAACTGTCAGGTCTACTAGCATACAAAGTTTCTATCGGCAGTTATCCCTACGCACGTCCCACACGTTCCGATGATCAGTCAATACGTAAGTCCGTGATCTATATGAGACTCACAACTCGTGTAAAAATGTGTCACAGTCAAATAAAACCAAATGATGCTTTATGATAATGGGGCAGTCTCATAAACAAGGTCAATGCATATACATAAATAAAAACAATCACGACGACACCGTCGTTGCACCCAAGTTTCCTCGGATACGCATTTTATATAATGGTTAAAATATATAAACTAATAACAAAAAATAAAGATGCATGCAACATATGGAATATAGATAACAGTACAATGGCAATGTATACTTGCCTAGCAAGAGAGCTGCAACAATGTAACGTCCAGATGTCAATCAACAAGAGTCAAAAACTATGGCCTCAGAATGAACATCTCCGGATGCTGAAATAAACATCATCAATGTTCCCAGAATAAGCAAAATAGCTAGAAAATACTACCCTTTCGTCCAATTTGGACACAGGGGCAAAACGGTAATTTTGGGTCAAAGCGGGCTCCATATAGGGGTCACTTTGCACCGAAAAGCGTGCCAGGGGTAACGATCTCTAAATGGGATAAATTATAGGTCAAACAAATTCTAAACGTCTGTATGAACTCAATGTTATGTCCAATTTTAGATTCCGGTGAGTCGAACACAAATTCGTCCAAAAAGTCAACCGTGGGGCCCGCCAATAGGCGACTTGGTCAACTGTCTCAGAATTGTGTGAAAATTGGGTTACAGGACCAGCGCGATATCACGAGTCCATTGGCGCAAGTTTCGTCGCATTCTGACGAGCGTGCACTAAATGGCGTGGGATTTTGCAAAAGTTACAATAAGGGAAAATTTCGCGGATACGGGCTGATTCTGACGCGCACACGCGTCCAAATCAGTTTCTGCGAAAGCCTAAAAGTCTGGGTATACTGTGCGCACCTTTTGGTATACGACGGGGCGGTCTCGTTTGGCGGGGCGCGCTCCGTATCACAAGTTTTGGAAGATTGAAAAAGCAGGTTTTTGGGGTTTTCTAGATGATTTAATTTAACATACAGCAGTTAAGAAATTATTGTATTTGACAAAAAATAAACTAGATTAGGTGGTCTTCGCATACCAAAAAGAAAAATTAAGTTCAGACCTCTGTGGTGGGAGATACGAGTCCGTGAACATAGGTCATCGCAACAGAATTTCTGGAATTAAAAGTGGTTGTTTTTCCTCGACGACGTCGATTTTTACCTATGTTTGCGCGTTGTTCGAGATAAAATAATGTAAAGATATGGAAGGGGGTTAGGTCGTGAACATACGGATGAAGACGAGGTCGAGTTTGGTCGAGCGAGGAGGGGAAACGGAACGTGAACACAGGTACGCTGCAGTCAAAATCTGTCGCGCGCGCGGTGATCGCGGAAAACTCCGACGGGTTGGCAGCGCTCAGGGGCTGGAGGCGGAGGCTCTGGTCGGGATTGGACGGCGGTCGAAGGGGGTTTGATGAGAGAGATGAGTTTTAGGGTTAGGGTTTTGGGAAAAAGTAGCATATATATAGAGAAGGTGAGCGGCGGGTGGTCTCATAGACGCGCGGGGGGTGAACTTGCAGCCGCTGCTGCTGTTTGGTTTTGTATACGCGGGTCGGATTGGGATAGTTAGGGTTTTGGGTAGTAGATTCATTAAGGTTTTATATATTCTTTTTTTATTCTTTTTCTTTCTAATATTCTTTTCTATTTTCTATTTCTAATTTCTTTTATAATAACCTATATATATATATATATATATATATACATAAAAAATTCTGGAAATTATATTAGTGCATACCATTAACCTATCAACTGTCCATAAGGTCTCCTACATGGAATAAATTAGGAAAATTTTATAATTGCTAAAAAAATCTCCTAAATGCACAAACACCTAAAATAAAAAACCCAAACAATCTATTTCTTCTAATTAGCTCATAATTACTATAATTTTAATTAATAATTAATTAGATACTTAATACGATTTTTAGAATTAGGGGTTTTACAGGTTCTCTTATGCAAAGGCATTTGCTCCATACATTATGCCCCCTTATACGATAACCTCTCGGGGCACAATTGAAACCAGGATTCCGGGACTTAGGGACTGAGGCACGCCTATCTCTCCCTCGAACGATCCAGCACCTGCAAGCAAGTAAACTGTTGGTGGTTCAGCACTTTTATAAGTACTGGTGAGATAAAATAACTGAACAGAAGCAAGCATTCACTAAAACCAACACTAAGTAATCATGTTATAAAATATTACATTACTAGTGATCTTTCTAGTTTTACCTATGTTCGTTTTATGCAACAGAAGAACGGAGTCATATTACATTATTTTGGAAACATCTTTTAAAACAGAGTTTTATATTGAATATGCAAGCAAGCAAGCCGTTCGTTCTGTTTCAGGGTGAGCGCAGCATGTCTCGTGAGACTTGAGGGACAAATGCATAGCTAGACACACATGCACATCTTAGGGGCAGTCCATCTATCCAAGCCAACTGATGAACTAGCTTATATGCAGGGCGGTCCCCTAGTATCTCAGGATCGACAGCTGGTTGTACAGCATACCAATGACTCATTCATCTGATGCTAATGGCAGCTGTAACCCATGGTGGCTAATGACGCATGCAATTCAGCTCTCCACCAAAAGCTATTATCCGACCGCATGTGAATGCATGGAACACTATCAAATAAACTCTAGTATGCAGACGAGATGAACCATCAGAACAGTTATCGTTGTTGCGGGGCAATCCGACTTATCACTTGAACACATTCAGGCACAATATGGTTCTCTCGAAGCATAGACGATAGTGAACATGTTCATGCACTCTTAGACAAGCGTTTCAGGATTCTCGTTAAGCAGACTTATCGTTTCAAAGATAAGTTAGGTGAGTTCATTCATTAATATGCAAGGCAGGTTCTGTCATTCTCTTATGAAAATATTGCAAGCAAAAACTCATATTATTATTAAGGCGTGCAAGAATCAGAGAACGAAGTTCTGCCCACTCACCTGATACATAATATCGATGCGGAGCGGGGCATTACATCAACTACTTCTTATACGGACGTCCTTGTTGTAGCCCGATGCATGGAGCTAATTATCTGGAGAGAGTCCAGCCAGAAGTGGCCGCATGCACTAGCACTAGACCGAGCGCAGCAGGGAGGAGCTGCAAAGCGACCACAGATGAATCTACCATATAGAGTATTTACACTACTAGCACTAGTCTTTCCTACTTGTCACTACTGTGGCAAGGTAGGCCATATTGAGAGAGTGTGTAGACTCAAATTGGGATTATGTTTAGCTTACAGATTCAGCCAATATTCAGCCAAAAATTCTCTTGAGCGTCGAGAAGAAACACCGATGGTTCACCGACGAGCACCGATGGTTAATCGACAAGATTTACCAACACCGAAAGGATATCAACCGAGGCCACCCTTGGCACCACAAACAACACTCTTCCAGCAAGCCCAGCAATAGTAGAGGACACCACCACTGGGACATGGATAGGCTTTTGCGATGACAGTGGAGGAGGCACAGACTCAAGGAGTAGCGAATATGAGTAAGATTTATTTTTATCATAGCTAGCTATAAAAAGAATATTCCTAGTAATACTTTAGCATGTGCCTGTTAGTTCCATTACCTAGCATAAATGTAGTATTATGTTAGCATGAACTTGTTAGTCTAGATTAGTAATATGTCAGTGGTACCCAAGTTTTCATAAGTTGTAGTTGATCTTCGTTCTAACTAGGCTCCTTTACTCTTGAGTTACTTATCTCTCATTGCCTAGGGAAAAGTTTTTATTTTTTCCCTATGTGTTCTGCTTGAACAAAACCCTCACCCTTCTTCTCGATTTTTTCCTTGTTCATGGTTCTTTATCCTTTGTGTCGTGCTTCAACAAACATGTCTTGCAACCGCGTCATCTCTTCTGGAGCAAACCTTTTCTAGACCGATTACGTTTTATTTTCTTAAATATGAGGACACAATTCTTTTAAGGTAGATAGATTGTAAACATTCAAATTTTTAGAATTTAATTATAGAATTTTAATTATTGGAATTATGAATTCTTGAGATTTTGGGAGTTTTTTTTTTGTAATTTTTAGCTAATTATAATAAATATTCTTCATAGATTTATATTTTTGCGTATTAAATTAATTATTAAAATAGTGCAAGAAAATATATTTTTGGGTGTATAACTAATAATAGAGTATTGTGTAATTTTTCTGGAATTTATTGAGGTCTAAAACTATTTTTGGATAGCTAATTGCATTGATTTATATTAAACCAACCCAAACCAACCCAAACCGAACCAAAACCAAACCAACCTGGATTCAGATCATAACCCGTACCCACTAACCCGCAACCCACAAACCCCCATCTACTATAACAGAAGGAAACCCATTTGTTTCCTCTCCTGAAACCTCTCTGACCCCCTCTCTTTCGCTCCCTGTAACCGCCCCTCCTCCACCCTATATAATCCCCAGCCTAGCCGACCCTCACCACTATCATCTGCTATTCTACCCCGACCAACCACAGCCTCCGACGATCAACGGACCGCCACCGCAAAGTAGCCGCCCAAATTTTGAGCAACAGCACACAACAATGTATACTACTTCTAGCCCATGTATCTCCCTGTACAGTAATCTAAATATCGATCCGTTAAATCCTATGTAAAGGCCACATGACCCTCTTGAATCTTGTATAATTAGTTCAATGTATCGTGTAATGTGTCGGTTTCAAATCGTGACACAAAACAAAAAAATAACCAATTTTGTAGTTCAGAAACTGTCCCAATCACCCATATTTATGTATGATTTTCTTCCAACCTAGTTAATATTTTTAAATTTTACTTGAACAATAATTTAGACATCATAACCGAGTATTAATATCTTTAATTAGTTTATTTTAATTCGTCGTATGATATGTTTTATTCACTGTTGAATTTGACCAAAAATTTGGTTTTCTAAACGCAAATTTTCCCGAAACGGGGTGCGTTCTGTTAAACGAGGCAACTTCGTCGTATGTGAATTGTATCAAAAGGCATGTATCATAAACGCGGATGTATAAAATTTTACAGAAGTTGATTTGGATGTGCGTGCACACCGGAGTCAACGTATATCCGTCGAAAAATTCTGTATCGACATGTTCTGACACTCGTCATAATTTCGTGTGTGCTCGTCGTTTCGCAACGAAACTTGCACCATCAGATTTATAGTGTTACGCTGATCTTATGACCCAAGTTTGGTTTGATTATGAGAACATTGACGAAATACCGTTTTGTGGGCCCCACGGTTCCACTTGATGGGTGATTTCATGACCGGCTCATCAAAATCCAGTTATGGATATTTTGTTGGGTTCGTATCATCGTTCTAGACTTGTAGATACTAAGTTTGACAAATTTGAAGAACTTTGTCTCTGGCATATTTTTCGGTGCGAAGTGGGCCACATGTGGACCCCGCTTTGATCAGAAACTGTCAAATTTGTCCCTGTGTCCAAATTGGACTTATGGATAGTCAATCATAGCTATTTTAAGTATTTTGAGAGCAATGGTAATGTTTGTTTCGGTATCCGGATGCGTACCTAGAGATTCCACTTATCTCGGAGTAACTGACGGAGCTCAGAACACAAACAAGTGTACCTTGCCAACTTGCAGTAGATCTTGTGATATTATTTTGCTTGAGTTATTTCTGTCACGCCCCGATCTCCCGCAGGCAATCGGCCGTTCCCGCTAGGCGGGAATCACCCTCGCCAGCGCTCCCGCGGAACGATCGCTTAACCCATCCGGTCGTGATGCCGCATGAGCGTGATCCACGCCCGTGCAAGGCCATGGTTCATTGGCTGGCGGTTAGAGTTCTAAGCCACAGAGTCGCACAGATTGTCCGAGTGCAGCGGAGTCATGAACGCATAGGCGATCGGTAACAGGTTCACTGAGTCGGCACATATATATAGCGGAAGCATAGAAACACAAGTTGAAGTAAAGCAAGCTCTTTTATTGATATAAACTTGTGTTACAGGCGGCGTATAGCCGAGATTACAAGTCGCTCAAGCCTCTCTCTCTGAAATAGTAAAAGCGTGCCAAGTGGCTACAATAGTGGATGATTGTATAGGCGATGGTCGGGCGATGTTCACAACTTATGTCTTGTATAAGCGCTTCAGTCCCGGACGCACCGTTGTAAGGCTTCAGAGGGAACTCCTGGCCTTAGCACGCACGAAGGAGGCGTCCGCACCGCACGAGGTTCTCCCGCACCCTACATATCAAACTGGTGGATTATCAGTACATTGAATGCACTGGTGGGGAAGCTACTCGCCCGCTCGACAAATCCAAACACGTAATACAGGTTCCGTGCACAACTATTAAGTTGTCTTTCTAGTTGCCTTAGGATCAGTTTCATGCAAACATTGAATAGCTTAACGTGTCGGGCAGTGCGCCGTGCGATGTTTGAGGAAACACGGCGAGACTTACCAACTTACCATTTCTCCTTCCCTGTCCAAGGCAAACATGATTAATTCAACCACGGTAAGTATAAACATTCAGGAGGCATAGCATATGCAAACATGAGGGTCATTATGTTCAGATCGTTCAGGTGTTCAGTTTATTGATGCTATGAAATGACTCGTACGCGGATAGCCGCTAAGCGATGATGACTTATCTATATGACGAAAGTCGCTGGCATAGCCATTATGGACGGGTTATGGTCTCGGGACTAAGAGCGATAGCAATGCAGGTGGCGAGCCCCGCTACATAACACTCCGTCCGTGACTAACGACCATACAAACTCTTCCGCCCGGATCGGATCGGTCCCAGTGCCCCGGTGACCGTCCGCGGAAGCCAAAAATCCTTGTGCACAGGTTGTCCGCGACATGCAGGTCAGGGTCTATCCAAATCCAAAGCTTGACATGATAATCATGGAACACGCAAACTTATTCTGAACGAGCACATTGCTCCACGAGCTGGGATTCGAACAGTACAAACACAATCCTCGTTCAGATCCAAACATGGCATGATTATCATTCAAGCGTGATTCACATTCAAATATCCATTCTTGCTTGATGCATTCCCCTGGTTCGGAGATTTGCCTTGGGTGACCTAACGGTCCCGGATACTTGCAGGTTCAAATGCACAGAAGGACTATTTGATAGTCTTCTGGCTAAACAAGAATGCATGCACAACACAATAATGCTAGACGTTCGAAAGCAGACAAGCATACGTTTCTAAGGAATATAAGCAGGCACGTTGCTCGGACCCGAAGGTAAGCCGAGAGTTGAAACCGTTAAGGGCCTTAGTATGCGAGGGTCTGAACATATAAGCAGTATTTCATTTCCATGTTCTAGCATAGCAGTACAAGTTGGGATTATTCCCTTAGCTAGGTGCGTTGGTTTTATTAGCATGCAGGGGGTGATTCACCTAGCGACTAGCATGAATATTCCAGATTTTATGTGTGCTGGCTAAGCAAAGACAAGTTCACCGTAGCCACCCACCTTAGCGATGATTTGCCTCGGTAGAGCGATACGTCTGAGCGAGCCTCTGAAAGTCCAAGCCGAATTCCTGTAGGGACAAGTCTGGATATCCTTTGCTTCTTGATCGAGGCAAAGCGGGTCGGGACAGCTGCACGATTGCCGATTGAGTCGGCAGTCCGCTTGAGCGGAACGGGGTGTTACAATTTCTATATACTTCTGTTATGTACTTTAAACCCCCTCAACCAATTTAGGGATTATTTTGAATTAAAACTAGAGACTAGGGATAAACGGATTTAATTAGGATTTTTGTGCGACAATTATATGTCTTATTACACCGCGCCGTTGCTACGAGGTTGGGAAAGCCACACTAGCATTTACCTTCAACCCAATGTCACGGACACCTTTTAGGCATGCCAGACTACCCCCTGACCATTGTGCAAAAATAGATACTCGTTATTGCGTCTCAACTTCGCTACGCAATACTCCTTAGAGAACACCTTGCAATTACTAAATTAATTAAAACTCGAGGTCAAGTTCACCTAAAACAAGCCTGACCAAGCCCACATGCACTCTTCCACATGGACCAGCCCCACCCCAACAAGGCAAGGCAGGCCCAAATCCCGAGGCCAGCCCACAAACTCCATCACCATATAAATATACATGATTCTCTTTAGAAACCCTAAAAACCCTTTCTCTCCATTGCTTGAGCAAACCCTAGCCGACCTATTCCAACTCGAGCCCCTCCTCCGACTTCGCAAACCATCCCGCCGCCACCACATTCGCCCTTCGGCAGACTGACCTCCCGGCCACCCTCTCCAACTCCTCCCATCGCCTCCACCCGACCGCGGTTGCCGCTGCCGCATCCGATACGGGTTGCCACCGACCGCTGCCTGCGTTACTCGACCACCCTCCGGCATCTAACCGCTGACCACCCCATCCAGCTCCTCCCATCACCCTTGGCCGGCCGACCACGATACTTCCTCCGACCTGACCGACCCTCCAGAGCGACCCCAGGCGGCTGCCATATCCGCTGCGGGCTGCCACTGACCGCTGTCGACCCAACCGTCGGCCGACACCGAAACTCCGCCGCGAGAAAGACGACCAGGACGAGCAGGCTCTTGTCCAATCAGTCAGGTACTCGACCCTAGCTCGTTTCTCGCTTTATATTGTCGTATAGTTGCTTTATCAAATCGTCGTGTCGGTGTGTCCTGTGTCGACACGAACCTATATGAATGAGATAATCCAGAGTTGTATGCGTGTTGATAAATAAACGAGGTAATAACAACTGAGTCAACCCTAATAATACGCATGCTAGTATGATGATTAACAAGAGGTAGAATTTGTTTAATAGCTAGCAACCATAAATTATGAGACCTGTCACCAAGGTTAGTAATTCACCCGAACGCCTTGACATAAACCGAGTATGTTTGGGCATGGGAACCAAAGACATGTATTCGTATAAATCAATATAGTGGCAACCCATTAACATTAATGATTATTGTCTCAAGACACACGCTGACGAGGACAGAACACGTGTACATCCTAGCTACGTGCACCCGTGTAGCCGTCTTCGATCGGTCGTGAACTTGTGACAGTTCTTAAGAGCATCGTAGAGTCTGTTTATTGTCTTAGTGTCTGATATTAGATTGTTATATTATATTATGTGTCAGGACCATTGGACCAGCCAGGAGATACTGCGGGAACCGGCTTCTGGCATTCACAGCTTGAGGACTCAGGCAAGATACCTTGCTATATTTATTGTTTGATTTAAATGGTGCACATGTTGTATGATTCTTGTTGTTGTATTTCATATGACTGTGTGCGTCCGAGATTGACTCGGGTGCAGTCGACGGATACGTCGATGATTAGTGTACTTGACCTAGTCATTAGCAGACTCACCCCATGGGAGGATACTCTGATATCTTCCGTGACCTGACACCTTACACGTTTTACTGTGATATATTTATGTTGGGATGCGGGTCCGCGTACTCGACTAGCTATCGGTGCGTGTGACAAGCATCACGGTTAGTACGTAACTCAGGATTATTTTATTGGTAGAGACTGGCATATAGATACGGGGTATGCACGTCGAGTATTCGACTAGTGTATCTACATTGGACGGGAAGGACAGCTAGTAGGCGTATGGGATACACACATTGGGTTTCGTAGTATCCGGAGGAGCCACGGATCTAATAACTTCCTTTATTGCAGATATCGCGCTTTTCGGAGTGATACAGACATATATATATTACAGATACCTCATTCTTTGGAATGATGGACATTACAGATACCACGCTCTTCGGGGTGTTGGACGTTATGCCTACGCCTACCCATACACACCAAAGTTGTCTTCATATTGCATTCACTTAGATGGCTAGCACACCCCTTTATTGCATTTATTTTATTCAGTATTTATATATATGGCATGCTTCTATGTATCTTGTTACGTCCCTCCGAGGACCTGGTACCTTTCCAGATTTGGACGAGGCATTTTACCCCACAGTGTACGGCCCAGGCCAGGAGACGAGGTATGCTACCGCGGAGGAGCTAGAGGTGTTACCATCAGAGTTTTCGTGATAAGTTGGTAGGCCTTCTGCCTAGGATTGGGAGCATCATTATCTAGTCAGCCGATGCCCTAGTCATTACTCTTTTATCTATTATTTCAGTACTTTTATTTCGTCATAGTAGTGGGTTTGTTCCCATCTGACATTATTGGTTGTACTATGATATCTTGAGACTAGTGTTTATCTTCCAGCAGTTTATTTAGTACTTCTTGCTGTTTATTTTGTGGATAAGATTAGATTACCTATTATTGACTGATATCGGACATGTTAGTATTTTAGGACAGCGTAGCACTATTCGCTAGGATTCATTAAATTGGGTTATCCTCGGAGACGTGACAGTTGGCTATTGCCACGTGGCCTGGTTCCATGTATTTTGGGACTTGGGCGTGACATGTACCTATTCAACCTAGGACCGTGAGACGTTGCTTAACGTCCGAACAAGATTCGGGTGTCGACGCCGTACGCGGAGTCATGTAACGTCACTTAGAGAGTTGATACCACGATCCTATATATTTTTACGTGCTTGCTTTATCAAGGACTTCATACCATAGGACACTTGATACTATTCATGTGACATAATCTTTCCTGAGTTATTTGTGGTGATTCTGTATAGGCTTACATGATTCGTGACATGAGACTTGCATATACATAGATATCATTATGACTCGTTGTATTAGTTAGAGGTCATGATCTTACGTGTTATGGACATGAGACATCATGGATATGAGACATATGATTACATTGGATAGAAAGAGACACACATGCTACAAGATGATTACATACATATATATTTTATTATTGCGGTGCTTTAGACTCTGTTCCAGAGCCTGGCCCATTACGTGATATTACTGCTACCGGCTCCCCGACACAGAGCTTGTAGTGATTTCAGCCTGAGTACTAGTGTTGCTCTCAACTTGTATTTCACATAGCTGGTTACATAGCTTGCCCTGATGATCTATTTTTATTTACTGTATTTTATTTAGCTTGAGTTATTCTTGTACCTTGTTATATCCCCTAAGGACCTGGATCCGGATTGTGGTGCCCCGTTCCCCCTATTCGAGGAGCGCGGCTAAGAAATACAAGACGGTATCGTTCGATCAGGATAGATTGAAACAAGATCTTATCCTTGTTATGGATTTGCTTCTTCGGAATCGATTCCCATATTCAGTGGACCGTGCCCCCAGGATCGACTTAGCGGCAGAGTCATGGGGGACCTCTCCGCTGTAAGTTTTTCTTGCCTCAGTTTTTGCTGTTGCTTTCGTGCTTTGTGTTGGTTTTCGGATTTGCTTGAGTTTTCATGAACGATTTTGACGGATTTTATTATTTTCGTTCATTGAACTGCACTTCAAATTCGAGATTGGAAAGAGTGGAAGAGGCATTGATCAGCTATTCATGACAAATGCAGGTGAACGAACAGTAGGCGACGCGCTAGCGGAGTCCTGAAGCACCTCTTTCCTTTCTTTCTCCAACCAACTTGTGAATGGCTTATATTCGATTCATTTGGCCCTTCTTCCAAGTCTTCATATCTAAAAATCTTGTATTCTTGTTTGTCCCGATCAGATGATACCAAGTAATAACTAAAAGATGTTAAGATAAAAAGGAATAGACTTGGATTATTATGCTTGTCAATCAATTTGTGAACGGTTACCTTATTGCATGCTTGTTCGTTTAGAATGTTCATCATATGCATAAATACAAGTTAGAATGTATATTTCTTCTTTAAATTATGCTACTTATAGAACTCATTCTGCCATACGATTAACTGAACAAGAAGACTATGCAAAAGTAGATCTTGCCCTGTTATTGTTCCGTGCCTGAAACTACCCTAAATTGCCTCAATTGCTAACTTAGTATACTACGTTTGATTGCGGATAACTTGTGCACAAGGTCTTAGTTCCTGCAGACGGTCGCTGGGGCACTGGCACCGATTCAATCTGCGACAGAACATCATGTTAGTCGCCTGCTTTGGGCGGGAATGGATGCTTTATCCCATCTCCCCTGTGCTGCACACCATTCATATCTAGGAAAGGATGGCGTGTAGCGATACTTGTGCCTCTGCCATCTTTGTCCCAAGACTATATCGTCTATTTGGCATCATGCCAGTGATCCCCTCGTATATTTAAACCTGTTGCAAGCTAACTTGTGTCTTCGTGGCATGAAAGGACATAGTAAGTTTTGTACAGATGGTTCAAACGGGCAGATAAAAGTCACCGAACGGTGGCAAGTTCATTTCAGTAAATTCTATATACTGCTTACTTGTAAAATAAACTAAGGCAAGATAGAAAGACCACAAATAATATGCATGCTTCATCTAAACAATGTGTTGATTGGTATAGTTGGGTTAGCTAGCCTTCACCAGTACATTTTGATATACTGACCCTCGTTGAAACAGGTTTCCCGTACTAAGGAGATCTGAGCAAGGAGCTGAAGTCGTCTTTCCAATCCAGTCCAGTTGTTGGCGCATCCAGATAGTGCCATATTTTGAAGCATTTTGAAGCCAGGAGCTAGCAAACTAAACTCAATGCAGCTTAGAGGAAAAGCCATCATCCCACCTGGAGGTCTCTTATTTTGAAGTTTAGTAAAGGGATGTAATATACATGACTGCTATCTCATTTTGTGTCAACATTTTATAAGCCCGTGCGGCAACCTTACGACTCATTCAAGAGTTTGTAATATATATTCATGATCAATAAAAGAGAACTTTTCCATGTTTTAATTTTTGTTTCAATTTATCTGCGTACTCTGAATATGTGCTCGCTATGTGAAAAATACCTTAGCCTTGTGCGGTGCGCAACCTAGGTCTGTACGGCATCACACCCGGGGGACGACTATCGATTCTACAGAATCGGGACGTGACATATTGGTATCAGAGCACAGCTTCAAGTTTCTTTGACCCTCATATTGGAAAAGTTCCTTTAACGATCAAATCCCTGTGCGAACTCTTGAACTCGTTAGGCCAAAATAAGATACGTTCATACAAAGAGTCCATAATACTTATGATCCTGATGTTTCTTTTGAAGGAATGGCACAAGCGCAATCATCAGCGCCAGCACCGGGCGAGACACAAGCCCAAGAAAGCAGTTTCGGCACTTCTGGAAGTTCTCGGAGCCAGCGAGCTATGTCCCGTGTAGATCCCATTCAGCAAATAATGCGGATATTGGAGGCTAACCAACAAAGGGAGGAGGCTCACTATGAACGGACCGAGAAGCGAGCAGAAGAGAGACAAACCCAGTTTCAAGACCATATAGAAGCCAGATTCTCACTCCAACAAAAGTAGGTAGATACCCTGCAGCAGATCGTTCAGACTTTGGCCTCCAACCAGTCCGCGGCAACAACAATAACACCGGTGGAGCAACCCATACTTGAAGTCGAGACTCCTCGGACACCAAGGAAGAAGGATGTGACTGCCTTCGACTTTAGCGACTTCAAAAAAATATGCAACACGCCATTTAAAGGGACTGAGGATCCAATCGTGGCTCTAGATTTGTTGGCCGAACTGGAAGACCACTTTAAACTCCTGGAAGTACCCGAGCAGAAACGTGTTGTGTGTGCCTGTAACCTCCGATTTCCAAATTTCCGAAATATTTAGATTTTAATTTACTTTAAAATATCAAGTTTATAAAATATTTTCTCCTTGAGTTTTAGTATTAGATTTTTGAGCAATGTTTGATTTTAGAAGGTGATTTGAAATCTTTTATAAAAATTATTTTTTCCTAAATGTCGATTTATTATAAATTAAATAGATAAATAATGATATATATATAATTCTCTAGCTTCAAATATTTATTGGCTTGAAATCATAAAATTATTTAAAGGACTAGTTGATTTCTTCATAATAAATTTTGAAATCTATTTGAGATATTAAATAAATAAATTACATAGTTTCTAAGATTTTGGAATATGGGTTTAATTAGTAGCTAATTGGGAATCAATTAGCCTTGGAAGCCTCTTAAAATATTTTCTTAAATTATAATCTTTTTCTTTTAAATTTTTTACAAGTTTGCCATTTCCCATTCACACCCTCATTTCCCACATGAAAAACTCATTCATATCTAATCTTGGCCATTCATTAATTGGGCCAATCCTCACCCTTTATCCCACACCCTCTCTCCCTATTTAAAGTCTCTCACCCACACCATTGCCAAGAAACCCTAATCCCCAAAATTATTAGCTAGCCCTCACAAATTCCCACAAGCCATCACTATTGTTTTGTGTGCTCGTGTCCGTGTGTCCAGCATCACCGTATCAGCCGTGTTGGCCTCGGGTCCGACCCCGGGTGTCCTATCGTATCCATTCATTCCTGTGTCCAGTTATTACAACATTACAATCAGATTTTTGTGTCCGACACCATCTGGACACAACCACCACTGTACAAACACCCAACCCTGTGTCCAACACCCGGACACGTCCACCCCTACACCACACAACATCATCCTTGTGTCCAGCCTCGGACACATCCACCACCGAACATCCATTCTCGTGTCCAACACTCGGACACGACCAAACCCTGATGCATTCACAGAAATCCAAAACCCCAACCTAGATCTCGACCTACCGCCGGCGGCTGAGACCTCCTCCTCTGAGTCGAGCTCGCCGTCCCCTCCTTTCGCGTGCGCCGAGCTCGACCGCCGCCGCCGAGCTTCGACCACCGCCACAGAAGATCCAGCCGCCGCCGAGCTCCGCTGCCGCCGTCGAGTTTCGCTGCCGCCTCCTCGAGACGAGCACCCGACGCCTTGCCCGCGTGACCCCGGCGGACCCCCACCGCGTCGACGCCGGAAACCCCCCAATGTGAGCCTCCTTCTCTCCGTTTCTCTTTCGAGTCTGAGAGTAACATTTGGGTAAATTATGTGTAATTAGGTTAGTTTATTAGATCAGTTAGTTAATTAATTATTTTAATAATTAATGTAATTAGTTTAGTAAATAAATATAATTAGTTTAGTAATTTCATGTAATTAGTTTAGTTAATTAGAATATAATTAGTTTTAATGTTTATAATGTATGAATTTAGTTATTTATTATGTGTAAAATTTAGTTATGTATTATATATAAGGATTTGGTTATATTAATATGTAATTAGTTAGTTTTTATGCAATTAGTTAGTTTTATGTAATTAGTAGTTGCGTAATAATTATAAGGGTTTTTGATTATGTAAAAATATAATAATTTGTTGGGATTTATATTATTATTTAAGAAATAGTTTTAATAATAAAAATTAGTTCAAATTTGTTTATTTGGTCTGGTGACCGATTTTTACCATAGATATAAAAATATATTGGCTTTTACATAAATTCTAAATTTTATAAATAAACTTTACTTGCAATTAATGTTCAAAATAATTTCGAAATAATTTTCATAAATTAAGGTGTTACCTTAATTACGAACAATCGACCCTTTTCTCTTTAGCCTGGTATCCTTATCTCGATTATCGTGCCGAACTCCGATCTTGGACTTCTTTATATAGTTTCTAGCTATTTGGACTGCTCCGGACCCATTGGAACTAACTGCTACTTCATTTGGGATCACCTTGAGGAGGGTGGCATTATATACATTCCTTGATTTGTTAATATACATATATAAAAATATTTGATTGGTATAAATACAAATATGTATTTTGGTATATAAATATATATTTATATACATCTATTTAGCGTATATACACATATACATATTTTGTACAATTACTAATAGACACATATATATATTATATACGTTTTTATTGGTATATACTCTGAGTGTAAATGTGTATTATATACGTATCCCTACTAGATGATCCTAGTTGACTAGAGCCATGCCTGGCATAGCCCTGAGGCCAGGGTATTTCTATTGTGTGTTAGTGTAGCATCTGATACAAGTGATATTATTATATGTTTATAGGACTGTCGGATTCTCCAGACGATACTTTAGGACAGGACATTGGTATTGACAGCTAAGGACCCAAGGCGAGTACATTCTCTGATTAGTTTCTAAATTATGATATCTCCTATGTTCACTGTATATAGTGTAAATGTCCATGCTCTTGACACGATGGTTACACGGATTGGTGTATACGGATCTCGTCATGAGATGTTATTCCTTTTTCATGGTGTAACTTGTACAAGACTTGTTTCCTTGTTATCTTGTGCATGTACAGACACTGATTTTCGGGGAGACTTGTTACCTCCCTAGGGAATCCCGTGCCATAGCGTACCATGATTGGATCTACTATACCAGTCGGGGATGGAAAGTATTTTAGTATAGATATGTGATCATACCCAACTCTACATGCATCATAGCACACCCCACATCTCACGTCGGGTGCAGCCTGACCATTTATATGCTTTATAGCTGTTACGTGTGATTAGCCTGACCTCTACATGCATCATAGCTAACCAACGGTTAGCCTGACCTTACATGAATCATAGCTAATCATATGTAGCCAGCCTGATCAAGTTTCCAAGCCGATTACATGTTAAAGCTAGTACTCACACACTTAGTCATAGGTTTCTTGCTCATTGATATATTGTTTCTTTCCCTGCATTTACTTACAGTATTTCCAGTATTTCTTTAATTGTATATTTCTCGTACCTATACATGCATCTCATATATTTCCATCTAGAACTGCTACATAGTTTATATCATTAATATAGAACTGCTATTTAGAGATGTACTTTGCTCCTTCCTGACTGGAAAATATTTTCCAGACTGTGACGTAGTGGATTTGTTTCCGACACTTGGGGATTGGATGTCACTGATTGCAGGTATGACTATTTTGTCGTTAGACTTGTCTTGTATTTCTTTGCTTACCTTGATATCTCATCGTGCTTAGTTTATGTGATTGAGTATCCAGCATTATTTTATGATATCCACGTCTCCTTATGGAGTTGGGCATTCTTGTGAGATGGATTAGATAGTTACTTGACCTAGACAGCGTTCTACCGCCGATGCTGCGGCGTAGGCTGGACGTACCCGCGCACTCGTGCCCCTAAACCGGGTGCGGGTCGTGACACGTTTTTAGTGGTGGCCCATGCAGGTCAGACTTTGCTAGTTGTGTGATGTGGTAGTAGTGCGACATCATAGTTGTACTACTACGTGCCTGCTATAGAATATAGGACATACGATACTAGGATGAGAGAGGATACTCAATCATAATTTTTGAGAGATTTCTGGGACGACCCTTGAGAATCTCATTATAAATTCCAATTTAAATCCTTCCCCCTTGTTTTTGTCCGTTCTCACTTGTTGATATTGAGTTTGATTCTTGTTGACCAGTTGTTAAATTTAATCCTTGGTATCATTGTTGAGTTTGATTTCATATCGAGATGAATTTTACGGACTGAACTTTAAGGTATTATCTGATGACATATGTTGATGAGGACAGTGAGAAAGGTAAAACGTCTACTTTGGTTATGGAACCTAGAGTTTATCGCAGCCATACTAGTTGTCGTGACGAGAACGTAGGAACCTGACTAGGATGTACATACTATAGTTATGAAACTTAGAGTCTCTCACAGCCATACCGGTTGGCGTGGCGAGGATTCTAGATGACATGATTATAGGGTTGTACACCTTAGTTACGAAACCTGTCGTTTATCGCACCTATGCTTACTGGCGTGGCGAGGATTCTGAGTGTCATGATTTCAGACAGACGTGTATGATTATCAGGTTGTATCTTAAATTGGTTCTTAAAGTATCATCTCAACACTTATCTATTTCTGTTGTTACAGGATTTTTCCATCGTTTCTTTTGTTGCTAATAGTAGAAACACCTTCAGTCCTCAATCCAGTCTTTTTGAGCTCCTATTCTTTGAGGATTCCTTATTAAGTATGATAATTAGTGACTTGTAATTATGTCTGTGTCTTGAGTATTAGTATTGACTTACTGTTGCTAGTGAGTGTAAGTGTTTCCTAGTTGGACATGTGAAAAGTAGGCCTTAATCTAAAGTTAACTCATAGCATAGTACCTTGTAACAATGGTTCTAGGATAAGTGTCATTAGAGACTGTGAGTAGAAGGAGAGAATAGAGTATCAGTGATAGTTCCAAGAATTAGTATCAGAGCCAACATACCCGCCCTGGATAATCATGATTATGCACTTGAGTGATCTATGTAAACAATTAGGTATCGAGGAATAGTGTTAAGGATTAATGGATCATGATTCAATTTGATGATTGATATCAGATATGTTAAAAGTAAAGAAATTTATATGCATGAGGAGTTATAATGAGGTGTCATGAGTAGAGAAATATCAGAATTGGTAATGAAAATGGTGAGACGTATCACAGATTAGTTTAACAGGCTGGAAAAGGTTAAAGGAAAATACCTATGTAACCATCGAGATGAGGAACCATATACATGCCCATGAGAGTAAAGAAACATGAGTGTTATAGAAGATACATGTGATCATGAGTTCTAATGAGCTTGATGAGATAATCCATCAATGAAGCTAGTGATATAATACCAAGAGTGCTAATGGTTCTATATCGAGGATTAGTCGAGAATGACGCTAATAACAGTAAGCACTCTGCGTGATGATAATTGGATGATATACCAGTTAATATAGATTAAAAATCATGGAAGAAAATACATGTGATGATAACTTTGATCATAGAAGGTAATAGTGCAAGCGATTCGGACAGTACAATTTTAGTACACAGTTGTAGACAATAGATGTATTGAGTGCACCTCGAGTATTAGAGACTGTGAGCACTTATATGTATATTTGTGGATTTATAAAATTAAAGAGTGGAAATGAATTTTAACTTTGAGAATTATTGAGGAGTTGAGATTTATGTCATTAAATTTTTTTGAGGGTTCAAATTTTGATTCCATAAACATGGTCAAGGCTACAAAGATTTTAGAAGCGATTAAAATCTTATTTCGATGTTGAGTATCTGACTTTGAGGAGGTTTGCAAATTATTTTTAAGTTGATCGAGAAGTTAAACCTTGACGATTATTTTGAGGATTAATTTTATGGTAGATGAGAAATATGAATATTAAATATAGGAGTAGATGATATACAGGTGTAAGGATCTGATGACTTGAGCATGATTGAGATGGCACCGCAGACTGACTTAGATGTCCATCTAGAATTGTATTGGGAAGAGCAGTACTTAGCATGGTGTTACACTTGGTGTGCACTAGAGTGATGGGAACAATAGTATGGACAATTGTAGTAGGAACGAGAACTGACAGAGAATGTGGTACTAAAGAGATAGAGGTATCAAACTTGGATGCATTATTGAACCATAGTTATATAAGAGAATCTTGGTATCAGATTTAAGTATTAATAAGCAGGTGTATGCAATGAGGATGTAATCATGGATGTTGTGGACTAAAGGTTAGTTGATAGGGATATCAGTGTACAGGAATAGGAATTTGTTAGTATATGTGCCAGAGTTAAGAGTATGTTAGAGATAGGAGGTACAGCAAGAAATATGTTAGCAGGTTTCTTCTTTTTCTTATGTTATTTTCGCCTTCTGATGATTGATTCCCTAGCACCGTGGCTTGTATTCGTAATTTTCTTGTTAGAATGTAGTTAGTAGTACACCCTGACAGAGAATGCAATACCATGATAAGACAGACCATAACCATGCATGTTTCCTCTAAGTTGTTTGTTGTATGACTGTAGGTAAAAATTTTTCTTAGACCATGATCGTTGGGGTTTTGACCATAACAAAGATTTATGAAAAGGTTATGACTTGACAAATGGGACAAGATGATTAGAAATTCAAGGATAAGCATTCATGAGTTGATATAACAGAATTGATGGATCATTGGTTTTACAAAGATCGAGGTGTGATTGAAATTCGAGGATAAACATTAACTTAAATGGAGAAGTAAGAAATTCACAGGGCAAAAATTTGAGAATTTCTTAATTTTAGGAAGGTCTTGATATGATTGAATTGGTTATTAAAAATTTGAGAAAATTTAGGAAATTATCATTATATCTAATTGATTGCAAGGTAGAAATTTTATATTATGAATGTTGCATTGAAGATTCCGTAAATATCGCATTATTGAGTATTTTGAGGAAAAGGAAATCAGGAAAAAAAATTTGTTATTGGAATAGTGTCGAATTCAATTCTCGGGATGAGGATTTAGATTGAATAAGCATCAATTGAATTTGAGTTAGAGGAGTAAGATGATTGATGGATTAGTGTTTAAAATTTAAATTTGGGATACGATTTTTATAAATATGCATTGATTGGATTCCAATTGGAGGATTGGATATTAAAATCCTGGAGTATTTAGATACGAACTTAAAAATTTTGGAGGAGATTATGATAAAAATTTGAATTTGATTTTAAACTTGAAGATTTTCAGCAATATGATGTTATAGAATTTTGAAAGGTTGTGAAATAACAATATAGAATTACTTCATGATTATTTGGTTTGAAATTTAAATTTTGATAGAAATAATACAATGTGTAAATGCAATTATTGAGGATCTTAAATTTCGAGGACGAAATTTTTCTAAGGTGGATAAACTTGTAACCTCCGATTTTCAAATTTCCGAAATATTTAGATTTTAATTTACTTTAAAATATCAAGTTTATAAAATATTTTCTCCTTGAGTTTTAGTATTAGATTTTTGAGCAATGTTTGATTTTAGAAGGTGATTTGAAATCTTTTATAAAAATCATTTTTTCCTAAATGTCGATTTATTATAAATTAAATAGATAAATAATGATATATATATATATAATTCTCTAGCTTCAAATATTTATTGGCTTGAAATCATAAAATTATTTAAAGGACTAGTTGTTTTCTTCATAATAAATTTTGAAATCCATTTGAGATAGTAAATAAATAAATTACATAGTTTCTAAGATTTTGGAATATGGGTTTAATTAGTAGCTAATTGGGAATCAATTAGCCTTGGAAGCCTCTTAAAATATTTTCTTAAATTATAATCTTTTTCTTTTAAAATTTTTACAAGTTTGCCATCTCCCATTCACACCCTCATTTCCCACATGAAAAACTCATTCATATCTAATCTTGGCCATTCATTAATTGGGCCAATCCTCACCCTTTATCCCACACCCTCTCTCCCTATTTAAAGTCTCTCACCCACACCATTCCCAAGAAACCCTAATCCCCAAAATTATTAGCTAGCCCTCACAAATTCCCACAAGCCATCACCATTGTTTTGTGTGCTCGTGTCCGTGTGTCCAGCATCACCGTGTCAGCCGTGTTGGCCTCGGGTCCGACCCGGGTGTCCTATCGTATCCATTCATTCCTGTGTCCAGTTATTACAACATTACAACCAGATTTTTGTGTTCGACACCATCTGGACACAACCACCCCTGTACAAACACCCAACCCTGTGTCCAACACCCGGACACGTCCACCCCCACACCACACAACATCATCCTTGTGTCCAGCGTCGGACACATCCACCACCGAACATCCATTCTCGTGTCCAACACTCGGACACGACCAAACCCTGATGTATTCACAGAAATCCAAAACCCCAACCTAGATCTCGACCTACCACCGGCGGCTGAGACCTCCTCCTCTGAGTCGAGCTCGCCGTCCCCTCCTTCCGCGTGCGCCGAGCTCGACCGCCGCCGCCGAGCTTCGACCACCGCCACAGAAGATCCAGCCGCCGCCGAGCTCCGCTGCCGCCTCCTCGAGACGAGCACCCGACCGCCGCCGCTTCGGGATGAACGTTCTACCGCACCGACGCCTTGCCCGCGTGACCCCGGCGGACCCCCACCGCGTCGACGCCGGAAACCCCCCAATGTGAGCCTCCTTCTCTCCGTTTCTCTTTCGAGTCTGAGAGTAACATTTGGGTAAATTATGTGTAATTAGGTTAGTTTATTAGATCAGTTAGTTAATTAATTAGTTTAGTAATTAATGTAATTAGTTTAGTAAATAAATATAATTAGTTTAGTAATTTCATGTAATTAGTTTAGTTAATTAGAATATAATTAGTTTTATTGTTTATAATGTATGAATTTAGTTATTTATTATGTGTAAAATTTAGTTATGTATTATATATAAGGATTTGGTTATATTAATATGTAATTAGTTAGTTTTTATGCAATTAGTTAGTTTTATGTAATTAGTAGTTGCGTAATAATTATAAGGGTTTTTGATTATGTAAAAATATAATAATTTGTTGGGATTTATATTATTATTTAAGAAATAGTTTCAATAATAAAATTTAGTTCAAATTTGTTTATTTGGTCTGGTGACCGATTTTTACCATAGATATAAAAATATATTGGCTTTTACATAAATTCTAAATTTTATAAATAAACTTTACTTGTAATTAATGTTCAAAGTAATTTCGAAATGATTTTCATAAATTAAGGTGTTACCTTAATTACGAACAATCGACCCTTTTCTCTTTAGCCTGGTATCCTTATCTCGATTATCGTGCCGAACTCCGATCTTGGACTTCTTTATATAGTTTCTAGCTATTTGGACTGCTCCGGACCCATTGGAACTAACTGCTATTTCATTTGGGATCACCTTGAGGAGGGTGGCATTATATACATTCCTTGATTTGTTAATATACATATATAAAAATATTTGTTTGGTATAAATACAAATATATATTTTGGTATATAAATATATATTTATATACATCTATTTAGCGTATATACACATATACGTATTTTGTACAATTACTAATAGACACATATATATATTATATACGTTTTTATTGGTATATACTCTGAGTATAAATGTGTATTATATACGTATCCCTACTAGATGATCATAGTTGACTAGAGCCATGCCTGGCATAGCCCTGAGGCCAGGGTATTTCTATTGTGTGTTAGTATAGCATCTGATACAAGTGATATTATTATATGTTTATAGGACTGTCGGATTCTCCAGACGATACTTTGGGACAGGACATTGGTATTGACAGCTAAGGACCCAAGGCGAGTACATTCTTTGATTAGTTTCTAAATTATGATATCTCCTATGTTCACTGTATCTAGTGTAAATGTCCATGCTCTTGACACGATGGTTACACGGATTGGTGTATACGGATCTCGTCATGAGATGTTATTCCTTTTTCATGGTGTAACTTGTACAAGACTTGTTTCCTTGTTATCTTGTGCATGTACAGACACTGATTTTCGGGGAGACTTGCTACCTCCCTAGGGAATCCCGTGCCATAGCGTACCATGATTGGATCTACTATACCAGTCGGGGATGGGGAGTATTTTAGTATAGATATGTGATCATACCCAACTCTACATGCATCATAGCTCACCCGACATCTCACGTCGGTACAGCCTGACCATTTACATGCTTCATAGCTGTTACGTGTGATTAGCCTGACCTCTACATGCATCATAGCTAACCAACGGTTAGCCTGACCTTACATGAATCATAGCTAATCACATGTAGCCAGCCTGATCAAGTTCCCAAGCCGATCACATGTTAAAGCTAGTACTCACACACTTAGTCATAGGTTTCTTGCTCATTGACATATTGTTTCTTTCCCTGCATTTACTTACAGTATTTCCAGTATTTCTTTTATTGTACATTTCTCGTACCTATACATGCATCTCATATATTTCCATCTAGAACTGCTACATAGTTTATATCATTAATATAGAACTGTTATTTAGAGATGTACTTTGCTCATTCCTAACTGGAAAACATTTTCCAGACTGTGACGTAGTGGATTTGTTTCCGACACTTGGGGATTGGATGTCACTGATTGTAGGTATGACTATTTTGTCGTTAGACTTGTCTTGTATTTCTTTGCTTACCTTGATATCTCATCGTGCTTAGTTTATGTGATTGAGTATCCAGCATTATTTTATGATATCCACATCTCCTTATGGAGTTGGGCATTCTTGTGAGATGGATTAGATAGTTACTTGACCTAGACAGCATTCTACCGTCGATGCTGCGGCGTAGGCTGGACGTACCCGCGCACTCGTGCCCCTAAATCGGGTGCGGGTCGTGACACGTTTTTAGTGGTGGCCCATGCAGGTCAGACTTTGCTAGTTGTGCGATGTTGTAGTAGTGCGACATCATAGTTGTACTACTACGTGCCTGCTATAGAATATAGGACATAGGATACTAGGATGAGAGAGGATACTCAATCACAATTTTTGAGAGATTTCTGGGACGACCCTTGAGAATCTCATTATAAATTCCAATTTAAATCCTCCCCCCTTATTTTTGTCCGTTCGCACTTGTTGATATTGAGTTTGATTCTTGTTGACCAGTTGTTAAATTTAATCCTTGGTATCGTTGTTGAGTTTGATTTCATATCGAGATGAATTTTACGGACTGAACTTTACGGTATTATCTGATGACATATGTTGATGAGGACAGTGAGAAAGGTAAAACGTCTACTTTGGTTATGGAACCTAGAGTTTATCGCAGCCATACTAGTTGTCGTGACGAGAATGTAGGAACCTGACTAGGATATACATACTGTAGTTATGAAACTTAGAGTCTCTCGCAGCCATACCGGTTGGCGTGGCGAGGATTCTAGATGACATAATTATAGGGTTGCATACCTTAGTTACGAAACCTGTCGTTTATCGCACCTATGCTTACTGGCGTGGCGAGGATTCTGAGTGTCATGATTTCAGACAGACGTGTATGATTATCAGGTTGTATCTTAAATTGGTTCTTAAAGTATCATCTTAACACTTATTTATTTCTGTTGTTACAGGATTTTTCCATCGTTTTTTTTGTTGCTAACAGTAGAAACACCTTCAGTCCTCAATCCAGTCTTTTTGAGCTCCTATTCTTTGAGGATTCCTTATTAAGTATGATAATTAGTGACTTGTAATTATGTTTGTGTCTTGAGTATTAGTATTGACTTAGTGTGCTAGTGAGTGTAAGTGTTTCCTAGTTGGACATGTGAGCAGTAGGCCTTAATCTAGAGTTAACTCATAGCATAGTACCGTGTAACAATGGTTCTAGGATAAGTGTCATTAGAGACTGTGAGTAGAAGGAGAGTATAGAGTATCAGTGATAGTTCCAAGAATTAGTATCAGAGCCAACATACCCGCCCTGGATAATCATGATTATGCACTTGAGTGATCTATGTAAACAATTAGGTATCGAGGAATAGTGTTAAGGATTAGTGGATCATGATTCAATTTGATGATTGATATCAGATATGTTAAAAGTAAAGAAATTTATATGCATGAGGAGTTATAATGAGGTGTCATGAGTAGAGAAATATCGGAATTGGTAATAAAAATGGTGAGACGTATCACAGATTAGTTTAACAGGCTGTAAAAGGTTAAAGGAAAATACCTATGCAACCATCGAGATGAGGAACCATATACATGCCTATGAGAGTAAAGAAACATGAGTGTTATAGAAGATACATGTGATCATGAGTTCTAATGAGCTTGATGAGATAATCCATCAATGAAGCTAGTGATATAATACCAAGAGTGCTAATGGTTCTATATCGAGGATTAGTCGAGAATGACGCTAATAACAGTAAGCACTCTGCGTGATGATAATTGGATGATATACCAGTTAATATAGATTGAAAATCATGAAAGAAAATACATGTGATGATAACTTTGATCATAGAAGGTAATAGTGCAAGCGATTCGGGCAGTACAATTTTAGTACACAGTTGTAAACAATAGATGTATTGAGTGCACCTCGAGTATTAGAGACTGTGAGCACTTATATGCATATTTGTGGATTTATAAAATTAAAGAGTGGAAATGAATTTTAACTTTGAGAATTATTGAGGAGTTGAGATTTATGTCATTAAATTTTTTTGAGGGTTCAAATTTTGATTCCATAAACATGGTCAAGGCTACAAAGATTTTAGAAGCGATTAAAATCTTATTTCGATGTTGAGTATCTGACTTTGAGGAGGTTTGCAAATTATTTTTAAGTTGATCGAGAAGTTAAACCTTGACGATTATTTTGAGGATTAATTTTATGGTAGATGAGAAATATGAATATTAAATATAGGAGTAGATGATATACAGGTGTAAGGATCTGATGACTTGTGCATGATTGAGATGGCACCGCAGACTGACTTAGATGTCTATCTAGAGTTGTATTGGGAAGAGCAGTACTTAGTATGGTGTTACACTTGGTGTGCACTGGAGTGATGGGAACAATAGTATGGAAAATTATAGGAGGAACGAGAACTGACAGAGAATGTGGTACTAAAGAGATAGAGGTATCAAACTTGGATGCATTATTGAACCATAGTTATATTAGAGAATCTTGGTATCAGATTTAAGTATTAATAAGCAGGTATATGCAATGAGGATGTAATCATGGATGTTGTGGACTAAAGGTTAGTTGATAGGGATATCAGTGTACAGGAATAGGAATTTGTTAGTATATGTGCCAGAGTTAAGAGTATGTTAGAGATAGGAGGTACCGCAAGAAATATGTTAGCAGGTTTCTTCTTTTTCTCATGTTGTTTTCGTCTTCTGATGATTGATTCCCTAGCACCGTGGCTTGTATTCGTAATTTTCTTGTTAGAATGTAGTTAGTAGTACACCCTGACAGAGAATGTAATACCATGATAAGACAGACCATAACCATGCATGTTTCCTCTAAGTTGTTTGTTGTATGACTGTAGGTAAAAAATTTTCTTAGACCATGATCGTTGGGGTTTTGACCATAACAAAGATTTATGAAAAGGTTATGACTTGACAAATGGGACAAGATGATTAGAAATTCAAGGATAAGCATTCATGAGTTGATATAACAGAATTGATGGATCATTGGTTTTACAAAGATCGAGGTGTGATTGAAATTCGAGGATAAACATTAACTTAAATGGAGAAGTGAGAAATTCACAGGGCAAAAATTTGAGGATTTATTAATTTTAGGAAGGTCTTGATATGATTGAATTGGAAAATTTGGAAAATTATCATTATATCTAATTGATTGCAAGGTAGAAATTTTATATTATGAATGTTGCATTGAAGATTCCGTAAATATCGCATTGTTGAGTATTTTGAGGAAAAGGAAATCAGGAAATAAAAATTGTTATTAGAATAGTGTCGAATTCAATTCTCGGGATGAGGATTTAGATTGAATAAGCATCAATTGAATTTGAGTTAGAGGAGTAAGATGATTGATGGATTAGTGTTTAAAATTTAAATTTGGGATACGATTTTTATAAATATGCATTGATTGGATTCCAATTGGAGGATTGGATATTAAAATCCTGGAGTATTTAGATACGAACTTAAAAATTTTGGAGGAGATTATGATAAAAATTTGAATTTGATTTTAAACTTGAAGATTTTCAGCAATATGATGTTATAGAATTTTGAAAGGTTGTGAAATAACAATATGGAATTACTTCATGATTATTTGGTTTGAAATTTAAATTTTGATAGAAATAATACAATGTGTAAATGCAATTATTGAGGATCTTAAATTTCGAGGACGAAATTTTTCTAAGGTGGATAAACTTGTAACCTCCGATTTTCAAATTTCCGAAATATTTAGATTTTAATTTACTTTAAAATATCAAGTTTATAAAATATTTTCTCTTTGAGTTTTAGTATTAGATTTTTGAGCAATGTTTGATTTTAGAAGGTGATTTAAAATCTTTTATAAAAATCATTTTTTCCTAAATGTCGATTTATTATAAATTAAATAGATAAATAATGATATATATATAATTCTCTAGCTTCAAATATTTATTGGCTTGAAATCATAAAATTATTTAAAGGACTAGTTGTTTTCTTCATAATAAATTTTGAAATCCATTTGAGATAGTAAATAAATAAATTACATAGTTTCTAAGATTTTGGAATATGGGTTTAATTAGTAGCTAATTGGGAATCAATTAGCCTTGGAAGCCTCTTAAAATATTTTCTTAAATTATAATCTTTTTCTTTTAAAATTTTTACAAGTTTGCCATCTCCCATTCACACCCTCATTTCCCACATGAAAAACTCATTCATATCTAATCTTGGCCATTCATTAATTGGGCCAATCCTCACCCTTTATCCCACACCCTCTCTCCCTATTTAAAGTCTCTCACCCACACCATTCCCAAGAAACCCTAATCCCCAAAATTATTAGCTAGCCCTCACAAATTCCCACAAGCCATCACCATTGTTTTGTGTGCTCGTGTCCGTGTGTCCAGCATCACCGTGTCAGCCGTGTTGGCCTCGGGTCCGACCCCGGGTGTCCTATCGTATCCATTCATTCCTGTGTCCAGTTATTACAACATTACAACCAGATTTTTGTGTCCGACACCATCTGGACACAACCAACACTGTACAAACACCCAACCCTGTGTCCAACACCCGGACACGTCCACCCCCATACCACACAACATCATCCTTGTGTCCAGCCTCGGACACATCCACCACCGAACATCCATTCTCGTGTCCAACACTCGGACACGACCAAACCCTGATGCATTAACAGAAATCCAAAACCCCAACCTAGATCTCGACCTACCGCCGGCGGCTGAGACCTCCTCCTCTGAGTCGAGCTCGCCGTCCCCTCCTTCCGCGTGCGCCGAGCTCGACCGCCGCCGCCGAGCTTCGACCACAGCCACAGAAGATCCAGCCGCCGTCGAGCTCCGCTGCCGCCGTCGAGCTTCGCTGCCGCCTCCTCGAGACGAGCACCCGACCGCCGCCGCTTCGGGATGAACGTTCTACCGCGCCGACGCCTTGCCCGCGTGACCCCGACGGACCCCCACCGCGTCGACGCCGGAAACCCCCCAATGTGAGCCTCCTTCTCTCCGTTTCTCTTTCGAGTCTGAGAGTAACATTTGGGTAAATTATGTGTAATTAGGTTAGTTTATTAGATCAGTTAGTTAATTAATTAGTTTAGTAATTAATGTAATTAGTTTAGTAAATAAATATAATTAGTTTAGTAATTTCATGTAATTAGTTTAGTTAATTAGAATATAATTAGTTTTATTGTTTATAATGTATGAATTTAGTTATTTATTATGTGTAAAATTTAGTTATGTATTATATATAAAGATTTGGTTATATTAATATGTAATTAGTTAGTTTTTATGCAATTAGTTAGTTTTATGTAATTAGTAGTTGCGTAATAATTATAAGGGTTTTTGATTATGTAAAAATATAATAATTTGTTGGGATTTATATTATTATTTAAGAAATAGTTTCAATAATAAAAATTAGTTCAAATTTGTTTATTTGGTCTGGTGACCGATTTTTACCATAGATATAAAAATATATTGGCTTTTACATAAATTCTAAATTTTATAAATAAACTTTACTTGTAATTAATGTTCAAAATAATTTCGAAATAATTTTCATAAATTAAGGTGTTACCTTAATTACGAACAATCGACACTTTTCTCTTTAGCCTAGTATCCTTATCTCGATTATCGTGCCGAACTCCGATCTTGGACTTCTTTATATAGTTTCTAGCTATTTGGACTGCTCCGGACCCATTGGAACTAACTGCTACTTCATTTGGGATCACCTTGAGGAGGGTGGCATTATATACATTCCTTGATTTGTTAATATACATATATAAAAATATTTGATTGGTATAAATACAAATATGTATTTTGGTATATAAATATATATTTATATACATCTATTTAGCATATATACACATATACGTATTTTGTACAATTACTAATAGACACATATATATATTATATACGTTTTTATTGGTATATACTCTGAGTGTAAATGTGTATTATATACGTATCCCTACTAGATGATCCTAGTTGACTAGAGCCATGCCTGGCATAGCCCTGAGGCCAGGGTATTTCTATTGTGTATTAGTGTAGCATCTGATACAAGTGATATTATTATATGTTTATAAGACTGTCGGATTCTCCAGACGATACTTTGGGACAGGACATTGGTATTGACAGCTAAGGACCCAAGGCGAGTACATTCTTTGATTAGTTTCTAAATTATGATATCTCCTATGTTTACTGTATCTAGTGTAAATGTCCATGCTCTTGACACGATGGTTACACGAATTGGTGTATACGGATCTCGTCATGAGATGTTATTCCTTTTTCATGGTGTAACTTGTACAAGACTTGTTTCCTTGTTATCTTGTGCATGTACAGACACTGATTTTCGGGGAGACTTGCTACCTCCCTAGGGAATCCCGTGCCATAGCGTACCATGATTGGATCTACTATACCAGTCGGGAATGGGGAGTATTTTAGTATAGATATGTGATCATACCCAACTCTACATGCATCATAGCTCACCCCACATCTCACATCGGGTGCAGCCTAACCATTTACATGCTTCATAGCTGTTACGTGTGATTAGCCTGACCTCTACATGCATCATAGCTAACCAACGGTTAGCCTGACCTTACATGAATCATAGCTAATCACATGTAGCCAGCCTGATCAAGTTCCCAAGCCGATCACATGTTAAAGCTAGTACTCACACACTTAGTCATAGGTTTCTTGCTCATTGACATATTATTTCTTTCCCTGCATTTACTTACAGTATTTCCAGTATTTCTTTTATTGTACATTTCTCGTACCTATACATGCATCTCATATATTTCCATCTAGAACTGCTACATAGTTTATATCATTAATATAGAACTGCTATTTAGAGATGTACTATGCTCCTTCCTAACTGGAAAATATTTTCCAGACTGTGACGTAGTGGATTTGTTTCCGGCACTTGGGGATTAGATGTCACTGATTGCAGGTATGACTATTTTGTCGTTAGACTTATCTTGTATTTCTTTGCTTACCTTGATATCTCATCGTGCTTAGCTTATGTGATTGAGTATCCAGCATTATTTTATGATATCCACGTCTTCTTATGGAGTTGGGCATTCTTGTGAGATGGATTAGATAGTTACTTGACCTAGACAGCGTTGTCACGTCCCAGTCCCAAAATACCGAGGGACCGAATACGTGGCAATGGCCAGCAGCACACACTGATGGACAAACCCAATTTAATGGATCCATCAGGGCGTACTTAAGCTGTAAAATAACAAGTCTACGACAATCATGGTACAACTAATCTCATCCACACCAGATATGAAATATGATTCACAGAGTAAATAAAGAAATGTAAATCATCAATCAGTCTCACAAGTGCTTCGGGGAACAACCCGATAAATATCTAGTACAATGGTTCCACAGACCAGAATATGAAAGACTGAAAATAAATAAATAAATACTGAGCATGAAGCATGGATGCTCAGGAAAAGTCTTCGGCTAACACCTCGTCCTCGGATGGCGGTACAGCTCCTGGATCAACTCCTGCTCCAGTCCCGTATACCTCGGGATAGATCTCGTCCTCAAATCCTGGGGACACAATCCATATCCAGGTCCTCAGGGGACATAGCAAGGTACAGAAAAAATACAAGCCAAAATATAAGCAGTGCAGCAAATAATGAGATAAATAGGGCAAGTAAGTAACCATCTAAGTGAAATGCAAGATGAGAGCATCACGAGTACTCAGGTTGAGCCACTACAAGCTCTGTGTCGGGGAGCCGGTAGTGGTAATAACAAGTAATGTGTCTAGCTCTGCTCCGAGAGTCTACGACCTCACAATAGTAGAAGATATATATAATAAAACAGCCTGTAGCCTGTGTGTCTCTCCCCACCCAATGTAATCACGCATATCATGACCATAACGTCTCATGTCCATGTCAAGCGGGATCATCTCTAATGCAACAAGTCATATGTATCTATAGAAATAGTATCTCTGTCAAGTCCTGTATCCTACACAGAATCACCACGAATATCTCGGGAATATCCTGTCTCATGAACAGTGTCAAGTGTCCTGGGTCGTATGGTACTTGATAAGACAAGTACTAGAATATATAGTGTCACGAATGTCCATCTCTAGATGACAGTACCCAACACTGCGTACAGTGTTGACACCCGACTGATAATCGGACGCTAAGTACGTCACACGGTCCTAGGTTGAGCATGCACAGCAATATAAATGAAGCAAGAAAAATATGTAACAATACTGCAGAGTTTGGCAAGGTACACTTGCCTGGGGTCCTGTTGCTGGTATGAATCAGAGTCCAAGTCACAGTCCAAATAGCCTATGTATTACAAATTTATCACGTCAAAAGATAATTTATTTTAATTTATTTAATTCTGGAATAATTATTCTAAAATTATATTTTAATCTTATTATTCTGATTTTTATGTTAATTCCTAAGTTTTGTCCAAAGAAACTAAATTTTATCAACTCGAGACTCATGGCACGCAAATCGAGGCGATCTGTTGACCAAAAAGTCAACCGACACAAACTTGACTTTCATGCATGATTTTCTGTAGATTTTAGCATCAAAAATATACTAGAATTTACGGCTCGTTCGAATTCAAATTCGTTTGGGAATTATGACACATACAAATTTTGTATTGCACCGATGGTTAAATTCTAACCTAGAAGTTCTACAGAATTAACAGTATAAAAATACATCGAATTAAATTCTGATAAAAACATATGTTAATGATCTCGATATTATCTTTCCAAAACTTTAAACGGTTCATGAATCTGATTTCTGGTTCTCCCGAAATCGCGAAAACATTGAAACACGTCTATTTTCAGACATGCTGTGCTCTACGAATTTTCCAGAATTTAATACTCATAATTTTGTAAAACAAATTATATAATCAGAAAGCTAACCTCAATATCTTTCTAACGCAAGAAACTAGGCCTCGTTTGGAGTCCGGAGCTATGCGCAATGGCTTCTGGAAGATGAAGAAACCCTAGATGGCAATTCTCCAAAATCTCTCTCTCTAAAAATAATGGGATAATTAGGGTTATAATAATATATATATATAGGGATGTTGAGAGGCTGAATGAAAGTTGATAGGATGACACGTGTCATGATTTGATTGGATGGTTTTGGTTATATTATTTATTTATTTTGATTTGCCTTTATCAAAACATTATTTAAGTCGTTTTAAATCTAAATAACTCAAAATAAACATTAAAAATAATCATAAAAATCTGGAAAAATTACAGAAAATATATTTTGAACCTAAAAACCCTAGAAAAATATTTGGAATAATTATATATTCACAGATTTCCTACTATAATTAGGAGAAGCTCTAAAAATTAGTTTTGCCATAAAACTAAAAATAAATACTAACATTATTCCAAAAATTCTGAAATAATTCCAGAAAATATATAATAATATTATAAACCTTAGAAAATAACGTGGGTCCATTCTATATTTCTAAGCTTGCACCATAAATTCTACAAGTCCTAAAAATTAGTTATTAGCCTAAATAACTCCCAATAAATACTAAAAATACTCAGAAAATTCCCAAAAACTTGTAGAAAATATATTTTATTATTTAGAACGTAAAATAAAAGTTTGGAATATTTTTAATTATATTTGAATCTAAAATAAATTCTTGAAAATCCTAGAAAATTACAAAAAATTATGAAAAATCCAAATTAAAATTTTCTGAAAAATCAGGGGGTTACAATCTACCCAACTTATAAAAATTTCGTCCTCGAAATTAAAATTAAGCCATGGTAGAAGTCAAGGATGGTCTAAGATTTGCATTGGTTAAAATGCAAGGCTAGGTTTAACGGAGTGGACGATGTTGCACGTTGCACATTTCAAAAATTATGGAAGAAATTCACATGAGTGAAAATAGGTTTCTTCGTGTGTCATGTCCAATAGTGTGGACACCTTAATGCTCTTTTGCATAAAAGTGCCCAACAATTAAAATGTTGCACAAAGATGAAAATTGGAGGATGGACATATCTAGGACAAGGTGTGGAATTTGTAGGAAGGCAATGACTAGGGAAGTGCTCCAATTATCGAAGCAATGGTATGGCGCGCCAAGGGATACAATATTATAAAACTAAATGAAAAATATCGTGTTCTATTCCTAAGTGGATTCGAGCTAGCCTCAGTCTCACTATCTAAGCCAAGTAGGTCTACTTCTTAGGTGAGGGGGTTTCACAATCCAGCCAACTTAAGATAATGTCGTCCTCAAAATTAAAATAAGGCATAATTTGTTAATCCTTCGTGTACATAAGGCAAGTCAATCACAATCTCCTTGCGATAATTAAAATCCTAATCATATCCATTGCAATCACTTCTGGGTTAAGATGACCACTGATCCAATCAAATTCAACCTATGGTTATCTCTTCTCGCTTTTTCAAATTATCCATATCCAAATTTAAATTAAATCCATATATCATCTTCAAGATTTAAATACGCATATAAATTTTATCTCACGATCTCCAATTATCATAATCTCCTCTAGAAGTAATTCGAGTCCATTATTATTCCTATTTTCACTTATAAATTTTTGTATGCTTCAACTTTTTAAATTCCATTCACATCCTTAATATTTCAAATAGGTAGTCCAACCATCAAGTTTTTATTTTAACTCAAATCATCAAATTGAAAAATAGTTTAAATGCAGTCCACCATTGTTCAAGTCTGAAATTCTATCTTTTTATCCTCTAAATTTCAAGTTGATAATTTTATCTTTATTGTTTAAATCATGTACTTATGGTATAAATATCGGGTCCTCAATATCAATTCATTAATCCTCATCATCTTAGTCATTCTTCTAAAATTCTCAAAATTAAAATGGCTTGAACCTCTCCCAATTTAATCTTACTCGATCACAATCTAAAAGAAATTTCTCTCGAGTTGACAATGCACTACTACCCAACTTAGAATTTACCCATCTATCACATAAGGCTATATACCTTAAGAGAATATTCCTTAATATGTTTACTCATGTCATTCAATCCTCGAACTTCAATGCCGACCATATCACATATGATATGTCCTTAATTACGAAGAATGATCCTCAAGTATGTGATCGACCTATGGGGTATATCTAGTATTCTCTGTGTATCAATTTATACCAAGCACGAGGTTTCGTCTTTCCGGAATAAGGGAAGACGGAGACCAATAATAAAGAGTTCAAGGGCAGCGTAATAGAATAGAAGTATTGGGATCATGGCATTTAAAGAATTCAATTGGAAATTGTCAAAGCAGTTGTGGATTGAAATCCTATTTTGGTAATCCTTTGTTCGCCTGCTCGTATTAGTACAGTTATGTAACCGATACGATATGTCAGACATGTCTAGGGCAAGTATATTCGTCTACTAATCACTACATATCTCAATCCACGTAAGGTATTATTGCGATGGCGAATCAAGCGCACTATGGTTGATCAGACCGTAATACACTGATTCTGAAATGTATTATTGTGGGCCTCCCCAATAATACATATGTCATGAACAAGCTCGATAATGAATAAGCTTGCAAAACTAGGCTATAAAATAGCACAATAAGTCAAGGTAGTATATGAAATATAAGCACGCTAGATGATGATGAAAGGAGGTACAAATTATTCAAGTTCACAAAACGAACAAAAATGAGCAACAATAATAAAAGACTCTACAATCTCTACAGTTATCATACAACCTCCTTGTCTAAGTTGCTAGTCGACCCAATAGGGCATGAACCTCTAAATTCTATTGTCTGAATAAACACTGTCATCTTATGCTAGCATACAATTATTGCCATTCAGTTACACCGCCTTGATAGGTCAAGTGGACTATGTGGTACTAGTCTCAAGGGAAAGGGAATATAACTTGTATCGAGGTGGGGGTACAAATTACGTGATTTAACACTAAGGGATAATCATCGGGTCACAATCTACAAGATTAACTCAAACTTATCGAACTCTAACTACCAAACACAAAATTTTCAAATTCAAGACTACAACTATAATCCTACCAAACTATGGGTCCTTAACAAGGAATAAAATTACTTGGCCTACTATTAGAAGTGTCAGGTGGCATGAATTAAAAGATGGAGAAAAGAAGAACATATTTTAGTCGTTGCGCATTAGCGAATGTTAAGGTCGCAGATGAACAACATATGAAATTAAAATATAGGGCTCTTGATAATATCATAGTTTCCTAAGGTGAAGGTGGCGAGCAATTCTCCGTGTTTGAGGTATGATCTCATGGAAAATGTCATACTCGTTGCTCTGGGCTTCCTGAGGTACCGTCTGCTAATATCACGACAAGAACCTATATCCTAACACTATCTCACTATGCACACTAGGTTCTGTTCTAACATTCGATCTTAGATTTCTATTGGTTCCTCAAAAATGGGGTCAACCACTAGGGTCAAACATTAGGGTCCAATCTCTAACTAGCTCTTAGCAGTGCCTATACTACTCTTAGGTCATTCATGACTATAACAAGAAATAATGGTAAATTATTCTATAGGTAAGGGACGCTAGGGTTCATTAAGCGTTCTACTTAGGGGTGTGTCAATATCCTAGCTATACTTTTAGTAGGTAGGTTACCCTACCTATCATTCTATCAATAGAGACTTCTATATTATAGAAGAAAGCTACACTCAAGGAACTAATGAGAAGGCACATGAATCAAGCAGGATGCAATTTTTCAACGGAATAGATTGGAAGGAGGAGGAGGAGAAGCCATAGTCAGTTGTGGATGAGATCCTATACTCTAATCCTATTTGCAGGCTTGCTCGATCCCTAAGTTGAAACCGAACAATTTAGTCGTAGACCTGCATGGGCCACCATAAAAACCATGTCACGTCCCAGTCCCAAAATACCGAGGGACCGAATACGTGGCAATGGCCAGCAGCACACACTGATGGACAAACCCAATTTAATGGATCCATCAGGGCGTACTTAAGCTGTAAAATAACAAGTCTACGACAATCATGGTACAACTAATCTCATCCACACCAGATATGAAATATGATTCACAGAGTAAATAAAGAAATGTAAATCATCAATCAGTCTCATAAGTGCTTCGGGGAACAACCCGATAAATATCTAGTACAATGGTTCCACAGACCAGAATATGAAAGACTGAAAATAAATAAATAAATACTGAGCATGAAGCATGGATGCTCAGGAAAAGTCTTCGGCTAACACCTCGTCCTCGGATGGCGGTACAGCTCCTGGATCAACTCCTGCTCCAGTCCCGTATACCTCGGGATAGATCTCGTCCTCAAATCCTGGGGACACAATCCATATCCAGGTCCTCAGGGGACATAGCAAGGTACAGAAAAAATACAAGCCAAAATATAAGCAGTGCAGCAAATAATGAGATAAATAGGGCAAGTAAGTAACCATCTAAGTGAAATGCAAGATGAGAGCATCACGAGTACTCAGGTTGAGCCACTACAAGCTCTGTGTCGGGGAGTCGGTAGTGGTAATAACAAGTAATGTGTCTAGCTCTGCTCCGAGAGTCTACGACCTCACAATAGTAGAAGATATATATAATAAAACAGCCTGTAGCCTGTGTGTCTCTCCCCACCCAATGTAATCACGCATATCATGACCATAACGTCTCATGTCCATGTCAAGCGGGATCATCTCTAATGCAACAAGTCATATGTATCTATAGAAATAGTATCTCTGTCAAGTCCTGTATCCTACACAGAATCACCACGAATATCTCGGGAATATCCTGTCTCATGAACAGTGTCAAGTGTCCTGGGTCGTATGGTACTTGATAAGACAAGTACTAGAATATATAGTGTCACGAATGTCCATCTCTAGATGACAGTACCCAACACTGCGTACAGTGTTGACACCCGACTGATAATCGGACGCTAAGTACGTCACACGGTCCTAGGTTGAGCATGCACAGCAATATAAATGAAGCAAGAAAAATATGTAACAATACTGCAGAGTTTGGCAAGGTACACTTGCCTGGGGTCCTGTTGCTGGTATGAATCAGAGTCCAAGTCACAGTCCAAATAGCCTATGTATTACAAATTTATCACGTCAAAAGATAATTTATTTTAATTTATTTAATTCTGGAATAATTATTCTAAAATTATATTTTAATCTTATTATTCTGATTTTTATGTTAATTCCTAAGTTTTGTCCAAAGAAACTAAATTTTATCAACTCGAGACTCATGGCACGCAAATCGAGGCGATCTGTTGACCAAAAAGTCAACCGACACAAACTCGACTTTCATGCATGATTTCCTGTAGATTTTAGCATCAAAAATATACTAGAATTTACGGCTCGTTCGAATTCAAATTCGTTTGGGAATTATGACACATACAAATTTTGTATTGCACCGATGGTTAAATTCTAACCTAGAAGTTCTACAGAATTAATAGTATAAAAATACATTGAATTAAATTCTGATAAAAACATATGTTAATGATCTCGATATTATCTTTCCAAAACTTTAAACGGTTCATGATTCTGATTTCTGGTTCTCCCGAAATCGCGAAAACATTGAAACACGTCTATTTTCAGACATGCTGTGCTCTACGAATTTTCCAGAATTTAATACTCATAATTTTGTAAAACAAATTATATAATCAGAAAGCTAACCTCAATATCTTTCTAACGCAAGAAACTAGGCCTCGTTTGGAGTCCGGAGCTATGCGCAATGGCTTCTGGAAGATGAAGAAACCCTAGATGGCAATTCTCCAAAATCTCTCTCTCTAAAAATAATGGGATAATTAGGGTTATAATAATATATATATATAGGGATGTTGAGAGGCTGAATGAAAGTTGATAGGATGACACGTGTCATGATTTGATTGGATGGTTTTGGTTATATTATTTATTTATTTTGATTTGCCTTTATCAAAACATTATTTAAGTCGTTTTAAATCTAAATAACTCAAAATAAACATTAAAAATAATCATAAAAATCTGGAAAAATTACAGAAAATATATTTTGAACCTAAAAACCCTAGAAAAATATTTGGAATAATTATATATTCACAGATTTCCTACTATAATTAGGAGAAGCTCTAAAAATTAGTTTTGCCATAAAACTAAAAATAAATACTAACATTATTCCAAAAATTCTGAAATAATTCCAGAAAATATATAATAATATTATAAACCTTAGAAAATAACGTGGGTCCATTCTATATTTCTAAGCTTGCACCATAAATTCTACAAGTCCTAAAAATTAGTTATTAGCCTAAATAACTCCCAATAAATACTAAAAATACTCAGAAAATTCCCAAAAACTTGTAGAAAATATATTTTATTATTTAGAACGTAAAATAAAAGTTTGGAATATTTTTAATTATATTTGAATCTAAAATAAATTCTTGAAAATCCTAGAAAATTACAAAAAATTATGAAAAATCCAAATTAAAATTTTTTGAAAAATCAGGGGGTTACAGCGTTCTACCGCCGATGCTGAGGCGTAGGCTGGACGTACCTGCGCACTCGTGCCCCTAAACCGGGTGCGGGTCGTGACAGTGCCCAACTCCAGCTCTGTTTGAATGTGTGCGACTGGTGGGACGTGCATCGCAGATCTCTTCCAGTTGATGATGACGAAGAGACGATCGCATGGGCCACCTTCCGTGGCGTGTTTGAAGAGGAGTTCATACCCCCTCCCATACGTCGTCAGAATGAGAACGAGTTCGTGCAACTACGACAAGGCAGCATGACGGTTAAGCAATATTCCGCGAGTTCAACCGGCTCGCCAAATTCGCAAGCTCCTATTTACCTGATGTATCGAGTCATGCCAGACGATTTGAAGGCGGTCTACGTCCTGCTATCCATGCGCATGTGGTCATTCCTTAATATTAGACTATGCAGGAAGTCCTGAACCACGCCCTCTCTCTTGAACCACAATATCCTCACGTTCCTGCCGGCGCTGTGTATACCTCCAATTACAAACGCCATAGCAACGATCAAGGAAACAATGCTGCAAAGTGTCAAAATAATGGCGGTCATCCGACAGGGAATCCAGGGCAACGTTATGGTTTTTATAGAAGGACTGGGCACACTGATAAAGATTGTCGCCAAAAACTTGGGACATGCCTCCGTTGTGGTGATCCAACCCATCAGGTTGATGTATGTCCGCTCCCTGATCGCCCCCCTCAACATCCGAATCATGCCCCTGTAACCCAGGCCAATCGAGCTACGCCTCAGCCAGAGCGCCGCCAAGCTCAAGGTCGGGTCTACACTATGACATGAGAGGAAGCTCTGGCCTCAGACACCGTTGTGTCAGGTATTTTACTTTTTAATAACATACATGCACGTGTGCTATTTGATTCTGGTGCAACGCATAGTTTTATATCCATAAATTTTGCTATGGAAAATAATATAGAAATGATACCGTTGCATTTAGACCTTAGTGTTAGCACCCGCTGCGGCACAAAAATACTTGTTCGTTCAGTATGCCAAAGTGGTTACATCTGTATTGAAAGAAGGAAGCTATCGTTAGATATTTTAATTCTAGATGTTTGGGACTATGATATTATTTTGGGAATGGATTAACTCAGCACCTGCTCAACAGCTATTGAATGTGCAGAAAAATGAGTCATCTTTCGCCTGCCTGGAGAAGTCGAATTCTGTTACACAAGTAGTCCAGCAACTGATGCGACCAGAGCCTGTATGGTGATTTCTATGATGTCTGCTCGACGATTGCTATACTCTGGCTGCGAGGGATACCTAGCGTCGGTTCGGGACACACAGCTGGATTTCGTAAATATTGAGTCGGAGTTCTCTGATGTGTTTTCGAGCGAACTACCCTGCATGCCACCTGATCGAGAGATCGAGTTCACTATCGACACATTCCCGAATACTCAGCCGATTTCTAAATCTCCGTACAAAATGGCCCCTATTGAACTGAAGGAGTTAAAGTGCCAACTACAAGACTTGTTAGATCGTGGGTTCATCCGTCCAAGCGTGTCTCCTTGGGGCACTCCTGTGCTCTTCGTAAAGAAGAAAGACGTAACGCTATGCCTCTGCATCGATTACCGAGAGCTGAATAAGGTCACCATCAGAAACAAGTATCCTCTGCCAAGGATATATGACCTCTTTGATCAGCTGCAAGGGGCAACGGTGTTCTCGAAAATTGATCTTCGCTCGGGCTACCACCAGCTGAAGATTAAGCCAAAAGACATGCCCAAGACTGCATTTCGAACCCGTTATGGGTACTACGAGTTTTTTGTCATGCCGTTTGGTCTGATGAATGCCCTTGCTGCCTTTATGGATTTGATGAATCGAGTGTTCTGACCCTTCCTCGATAAATTTATGGTCGTTTTTATAGACGACATCTTGGTATACTCGAAGAATAGGGATGAACACGCAGGACACCTATGGATGGTGCTTTAAATCCTTTGAGACAACAAGTTGTATGCCAAGCTAAGTAAATGCGAGTTCTGGTTGGACATCATATCCTTTCTAGGGAATATTATTTCTGCACAAGGCATCTCAGTTGACCCAAAGAAAATGGAAGCCATTATGCAGTGGAAATGGCCGGAGTCAGCTAGCGATATTCGGATTTCCTTGGTTTGGTGGGTTACTACTGTAGATTCATACAAGATTTTATAAAGATTGCATCGCCTCTGACTCAGCTCACTCGGAAGGGAGTAACGTTCGAGTGGACAGACGACTGTGAAGCTTCATTTATGGAGTTAAAGCAGTGCCTCATCTCTACACCAATTCTTACCCTTCCGGACGGACCGGATGACTTCCAAATATATAGTGATGCCTCAGGCAAGGGATTGGGATATGTCCTTATGCAACGAGACAAAGTGATAGCCTTTGCGTCGCGGCAGCTAAAGCCTCACAAGAAAAATTATCCAACCCATAATTTAGAATTTGCCACGGTGGTGTTCGCGCTGAAGTTGTGGCGCCACTACCTTTACAGTGTACCGTGCGAGATCTATACAGATCATAAGAGCCTAAAATATCTTTACGCCTAAAAGGATTTAAATCTTCGTCGATGGCGATGGCTTGAACTTCTTAGAAATTTTGACTTAATGATCAGATACACCCCGGGCAAGGGTAATATTGTAGCTGATGCACTGAGTCGAGTATTCGTTGGAAGCCTGGCTATCGATAACAAGCTACATCAGGATATAGAAGCTCTGGGTATTACACTTGTAATCAGATACAAAAAGGGGGCATAAGTAGCACAATTGTTCCTCGAACCTGACTTGTTAGAAAAGGTCAAGTCCGCTCAGAAGGATGATATGTTCCTGCAAATGATGCAAGGTCTTATCTCAGCAGGAAATGCATCTGACTTTGCGGTAGGCATGGACAGAATGATCCGAGTGAAAGAAAGATTGTGCGTTCCAAACGATGCAGCCCTCAGAAAGGAGATACTCATGGAAGCTCATTATGCTAGTTATACTTCTCATCCGGGTAACACAAAGATGTATCGAGATCTCCGCACGATATTTTGGTGGCACATATTGAAACGAGATATGGCATTATTCGTGTCGCATTGCATGGCTTGTCAGAGGGTGAAGGCCGAGCACCAGAAGCCGGGCGGAGAGATGCAGAAGCTCGCTATTTCGGAGTAGAAATGAGAACATATAACAATGGATTTTATTATTGACTTGCCAAAGATGCAACGGGGGAATGATGTCGTCTGGATCATTGTTGATCGACTCACCAAGTTAGCTCACTTTATGCCTATCAAAAGTACTTGGAGTGCCGACCGCTTGGCTTAGATCTACCTCAACAAAATCGTTCGGCTCCACGGCGTGCTCGTATCCATATTCTCCGATAGAGATGGTAGATTCATATCGAATTTCTGGGAAAGCCTGTAGTCAGCAATGGGGACACAATTGAAATTCAGCTCCGTCTACCATCCACAGATAGACGATCAAACAGAACGTGTCAACCAGATCCTCGAAGACATACTACGACTATGCGCCTTGTACTTGAAGACGAGTTGGGACATGCATCTACCGTTAGCAGAATTTGCATACAACAATAGCTTTCAATCCAGCATTCAGATGGCGCCTTATGAGGCGTTATATGGGCGGAAGTGCAGATCCCCGATCTGTTGGGATAAAGTTGGCGAACGACAAATTCTTGGCCCGAAACTTGTGGAGCAAACCGTCCAAAAGATTTGTTTGATTCAGGAACAGCTAAAGGTAGCTCAAAGTCGCCAAAAGAGCTACGCAGACACGCATCGACGTCCACTTGAATTTCTTAAAGGCGATCGGGTGTTTCTCAACGTCTCACCCATGCGATAAGTCACCAGATTTGGAGTAAAGGGGAAGCTAAGTCCGAGATTTATTGGTCCGTTCGAAATACTAAAGCGAGTCGCCTCAGTTGCATATCAGATTGCCCTACCACCGTCACTATCCAAAATGTACGATGTCTTCCATGTTTCTCAACTTAGGAAGTACGTATACAACCCGAGTCATGTGGTAGATCTTAATCAACTGGATCTTAAGGCAAACTTGACATATGTCAAACAACCTGTGCAAATTTTGGATCGCAAGGAAAAACTGCTTCGAAGTCGTTCGGTTCCTCTCGTGCGCGTGCTTTGACAAAACCATTCGGTCGAAGAATCCACTTGGGAGCTTAAATCTGAGATGAGGGAAAGGTTTCCTTCATTATTTCCTAGTGGTAGGTTCTATTCCTAAGTTTCGTGGACGAAACTTCCAATTAGTTGGGTAGGATGTGGTGCCACGTTCCCCCTATTCGGGGAGCGCGGCTAAGAAATACAAGACGGTATCGTTCGATCGGGATAGATTAAAACAAGATCGTATCCTCGTTATGGATTTGCTTCTTCGGAATCGATTCCCATATTCAATGGACCGTGCCTCCATAATTGACTTAGCGGCAGAGTCACGAGGGACCTCTCCGCTGCAAGTTTTTCTTATCTCAGTTTTCGCTGTCACTTTGTTGCTTTAATGCTTTGTGTTGATTTTCGGATTTGCTTGAGTTTTCTTGAACGATTTCGATGAATTTCATTATTTTCGTTTATTGAACTGCACTTCAATTTCGAGATTGAAAAGAGTGGAAGAGGTATTGATCAGCTATTCGTGGCAAATACAGGTGAACGAACAGTAGGCGATGCGCGAGCGGAGTCCTGAAGCACTTCTTTCCTTTCTTTTTTCAACCAACTTGTGAGTGGCTTATATTCGATTCAGTTGGCCCTTCTTCCAAGTATTCACATCTAAAAATCTTGTATTCTTGTTTGCCCCGATCAGACGATACCAAGTAATAACTAAAAGATGTCAAGATAAAAAGGAATGGACTTAGATTATTATGCTTGTCAATCAATTTATGAACGGTTACCTTATTGCATGCTTGTTCATTTAGAATGTTCATCATACACATAAATACAAGTTAGAATGTATAATTCTTCTTTAAATTGTTCTATGTATAGAACTCATTCTGCCATGCGATTAACTGAACAAGAAGACTATATAAAAGTAGATCTTGCCCTGTTACTGTCCCGTGCCTGAAACTGCCTTAAATTGCCTCAATTGCTAACTTAGTATACTACGTTTAATTACGGACAACTTGTGCACAAGATCTTAGTTCCTGTGGACGGTCGGTGGGGCACTGGCACCGATCCGATCTGGACAGAACATCATGTTTAGTCGCCTGCTTTGGGCAGAAATGGATGCTTCATCCCATCTTCTTTGTGTTGTACACCATTCCTGTCCATGACAGGATGGCGTATAGCGAAACATGTGCCTCCGCCATCTTCGCCACGAGACTATATCGTCCATTTGGCATCATGTCAGTGATCCCCTCGTATATTTAAACCTGTTGCAAGCTAACTTGTGTCTTCATGGCAGGGAAGAACGTGGTAAGTTTTGTGCAAGTGGTTCAGACGGGCAGGTAAAAGTTACCGAACGGTGGCAAGTTCATTTCAGTAAAGTCTATATACTGCTTAATTATAAAATAAACTAAGGCAAGATAGAAAGACCACAAATAATATGCATGCTTCACCTAAACAACGTGTTGATTGGTATAGTTGGGTTAGCTCGCCTTCACCAGTATATTTTGATGTACTGACCCTCGTTGAAACATGTTCCCCGCACTAAGGAGATCCAAGCGAGGAGCTGAAGTCATCTTCCCAATCCAGTCCAGCTGTTGGTGCGTCCAGATAGTGCCATCTTTTGAAGCATTTAGAAGCTAGGAGCTAGCAAACTAAACTCAATACAGCTCAGAGGAAAAGCCATCATCCAACCTGGAGGTCTCTTATTTTGAAATTTAATAAAGGGATGTAATGTACAGGACTGCTATCTCATTTTGTGTCAATATTTTGCAAGCCCGTGCGGCAACCTTATGACTCGTTCAAGAGTTTGTAATAGATGTTCATTATCAATAAAAGAGAACTTTTTCATGTTTCAACTTGTGTTTCAATTTATCTGCGTACTCTGAATATGTGCTCGCTATGCGAAAAATACCGTAGTCTTGTACGGTGCGCAACCTAGGCCCGCACGGCGTCACGTCCGGGGGACGACTATCGATTCCACAAAATCGGGGTGTGACAAGGATTATGTCCCCAGGTATAGCAGAGGAGGATTATCCTAAGGTTTACGGGCAGGAGCTGACGCTGGAGCAGTACTGGCACCAGAGGACGAGGTTGTGCCAGAGGATTTCTCCTAAGTATTTTAGTTTTATACTCAGTTATTTATGCTTCCAGTTATTTTATATCTTGACTCATGGAATTATGTATTGACTTATTTTATCGGGTTGTTCCCGAGACACTATTTATTTAGACTTTTTGATAGACTATATTTCTTTTTATCTATTATCTTGATTAGTCTATCATATTTAGTTATGTTTATTTCTGTGGGTGAGATTAGAATTATTTTGTGATAGATGGAGTAGACTGTATTGATATTTATTACAGCTTAAGTGCACTCTAATGGGTCCATTAAATTAGGTTTGCCCATTGGAGTTGTGCTGCTGGTCATTGTCACGTGGCTAGTCCCTCGATATTTTGGGACTGGTACGTGACATTAATTGACCATTATCCCTTGATATATTTACGAATGACTTGGGAGTAGTATAGACACTACTAAGGTTGGTTAAAAATTTGACCGTATTGTTTGACCCTAGTATTGAGGAACCAATAGAAATCCAAGGTTAAATATTAGGACTAAACCTAACTTTCATAGTGAGATAATATAAGAGGACTATAAATTTAGATTCTTGTCTTGATATTAGCATAGTAGTACCTTAGAAAACCAAGAGGAATGAACCAATATCTTAGTAATATCAAGGGTACCCTACCTTCAGCTTAGTAGATCCCCTATAATCTATGATCATCATTGAGTCATACTTGAGTCTCCATGAGTCACCGACCCTGCTATCTCATACAACTATCTATATACTTTTCCATATTGAGTTAATCCCTTCCTCCATCATAGATCAATTGTCATAACTCTTTATCAATTAAAACCTATTGAATGATTAGAATATTTTTCTTGATTATACCTCGAACATAGAGACTAGCATACTATTTTTCCTTAGGAAACCATGATATTATCAAGAGTCTCTCTATTTACTTTCATATCTTGGTTCTCCGAAACCTTATCGCTCGCTTTTTATGCGATGGCTAAAAAATTTCCTTCATCTTTCAAATCGTGCCACCTTACCTTCTAATGGTAGGCCTAGTGATTTTTTTTATGTTAGGATATATAGTTTGGTAGAATTATAGTTTGTTAATCTTGAATTTTTAAATTTTTTTGTGCTTAGTAGTTAGAACTTGATAGTTTAAGTTATTCATTTAGATTATAATTTTATGATTATCATTTAGTTTCAAATCAAGTAATATGTTCTACATATCTCAATATAGGGTATTTTCTCTTTCACTTGAGAGCCAATAACTTCTTCATTCTTAATATTAACACTTTTGTTCTATAAGCAATATAATTAAGACTTAAGATGACCATTACCTATATAATGCCATAGGATACCCTAATAAGTACCAAGATCTTTCCTTCGTATACCCTAACAAGAGTTTCTAATTTATCCCCACAAGATAATTACAGTATTAGTTGATTCTCGTAAGTTGGGTAGCATGCCTCACAACCTCGTATCATATAGTCCTTTTGACCCATTAATGAAGTGTAATAGAATGGCACCTGAATATATGCTAGCATAAGAAGATAGTGTTTATCCAGACTGTAAAACTTTAGAGGCCCATACCCCATTTAGCCGACCAGAGACTTAAACAAGAAGTTAGTATGGCAACTATAGAGGCACAAACACCGGAAGAGCGTTAGATTCTTGATGAACTTAAATTATTGCACTTTCATTCATCATAATCTAACATACTTATATTTTGGACTATCTTGACTCATGCTGCTATTACAGCCTACTTTTGCAAGCTTATTCTTCTATCGAGCTTGTTCATGACATATGTATTATTGGGTGCACACACTAATACATTTGTCTAATTAGAATCAGTGTATTATGACCCAACTAACCTTAGTGCGCTTGGTTCGCTCTTCGCATGACTACTTTACGTGGATAGAGATATAGTTGACTTAGCTTGTTAGACAAATATACTTGTCCTATAGACATGTCCGAGCATATCGTATCGGTTATGTAACTGTATTGATCCGAGCATGTGAATAGGAATTTACCAAAATAGAATTTTAATCCACAACTGCCTTGACAACTCTCTTTTGAATTGTTTAATCGCCTTTGAACCCCATACTTGTGTTCTATCACATTTTCTTAAACTCTTTATTGTTGTTTTTCGTCTTCCCCTATTTCGAAAAAATGAACGCTCGTGCTTAATATAAGTTTGATACACGGATAGTACTAGATATACCCCATAGGCCAATTACTTTACTTTGTGACTATCTTTTATAATTAAGGGCACATCACATATGAGATATTTTGTGTTAAAATTTTGAGGATTAGTAAGCACTATTGAATGATTGAAAAAATAATTATAGCCTTGTGATAATGAAAGATGGGTAAATTCTAAGTTTGATAGAAGTTGTATTGTCAACATGAGCTAAAATTTTATTTGGAGATCTTAGACGATGGTTACGAAGGTTATCAAATAAGATAAGATCAAGAAAATTAAGTCATTTTAATTACGAGAATTTTTTTTTGAAGAATAATTATGATGATGAGGATTAACTTTAAAGATAAGAATGCCTTATGAAATAAATTTTAAAATTTTGATATATTGGACCAAATATTTATAATTGTACCGTATCATTTAAATTTTGAATATTGGAGGTTGAATCATCGATTTAAAATTTGAGGATAAATATAGAATTTTAAAACTTAATAGAGATGGATTGGAATTAAAATTTTACAATTTGATGATTTGAATTAAGAGTTAAATTTTGACTGATGGATCACCTATTTGAAATGTTGAGGACAAAAATTGAATTTAAAATTTAATGAGTATAAATTATTAAGTTTGAAACTAGGACTAAGATTTTATTAGAGTTGTTATTATTTAGAGAATATTATGACAGTTGGAATCATGATTTAAAATTTGATGTGGGTTATTTAAATTTGAAGATGTCATATAGATTTGACTAAAATTTAAATCTTGATTATTTAAATTTGGGAAGAGATTACGATATGTGAATTTTGATTTAAACAGTGGTTATTTTAATTTTGAAGAGATTACGGTAGATTTTGAATATATTTTGTTATTTAAATTTTTGAAAAAGATTGCGGTTGACTTGACCTAGATACGAATTAGGAGGATTTAAAAAATTATGCCTTATTTTTAATTTCGAGGACAAAATTATTGTAAGTTGGGCAGATTGTAAAACCCCTCATCTAAAATAGATATTTTGTGTGTGTTTTATATTATTATATTTATTATAGATTATTTTAATGTTGAATTTCCTTAGAGTATTTTTATAGTTAATTAGAAAATAGATTTCTTGATTTAATTAAATAAATAAAATACTTATTTGAAATTATTTTCCCAAAACTATTTCTACTACTATATATCTCTTGTTCAAATATTATAAATGTTTTTTTTTGAATTTATTGATGGTGCAAATATTTTCTTTTCTCTCAAATGTTTATACTCTAAATATATATATATATATATATATATATATATATATATATATATATATATATATATATATATATATATATATATATATATATATATATATATATATATATATATATGAATAATAATATTTTTTAATTACTAATTAGAAAAGAGAAAAAGAAAGAAAACAAAATAAAACAAAAATAAAACAACAAACCTATTGTTACCCTACCCGTGACCCAGGACACTCCCAACCCGTGCGGCTACATAACTCATCCCCCTCTTTTATGTGTGTGTGTGTGTGTTTATATATATATATATATATATATATATATATATATATATATATATATATATAGAGAGAGAGAGAGAGAGAGAGAGAGAGAGAGAAGAGGAAAAGAAACCCTAACCCTAAATTCTTTCCCCGCCGAGCCAACCCGTAGGCGACCCCCGACCCTGGGCGGATCACCCCGCGGTTGCCGCTGCGCGCGTGGGGGTGAAATCCACAACCGCAACAGCCGCACAGCAGCAAGTCATCCGAACTACCCATCTTTCAGGTGACATTTCTCTCTCGTCTCTCGTTCTTTTTACGAACCATTTGTTCATACACGCTCAAAACCTAACCCCCTAGGATTCCCTTCTAGTGGAACCAATTTTGGAATCTCGGATTGATTGAAAAATCGAGCAAAAATTGGTCGAAAACTGTTCAAAAATAGTTCAGGAATTCAATCCAACCGCCCATGTTCATGTCCAATTTTCTACCAACCCATTTAAAATTTTCAAAATCTAATTGAAAGGACTTCCTCCCAATATGACTAAGATTTTTAATATTATTTTCGTTTTTATTAGTTTGCAATGTAGATTGAATTATTTTAATTTCAAAACGACCAAAAATCAGTTTTCAAAATCTTGAAATCTTGCGATACGGAGTTCGCCCCGCCAAACGGGACCACCACACCGCATAACAGTTGTACCAAAATGGGTGTATGATATATCCAGACGTGAGTTTTTGCGAAAGTTGATTCAGACGTGTGTGCGTGCCGAAATTAATCCGTATCCGTAAAAAGTTTTCGTATCGCGACTTTTGCAAATAATCATCCTACTTTGTGTACGCTCACCAGATCATCACAAAACTTATGCCAACGGATCCGTGGTATCACACTGGTCCTATGACCGAAGGTTCACTCGATTATGAGACAGTTAACCAAATTGTCTATTCGTGGGCCCCACGGTTTGACTTGACGAGCAAATTTGTGATCGGCTCACCGGAATTCAAATTTGGACATACCGTTGAGTTTGTATCATCGTTTAAGATTTATTTGACCTATAAATTGTCCCATTTAGAGATTTTTACCTTTGGCACATTTTTTGGTACAAAGTGGGTTATCGGTAGATCCCGCTTTGGTCCAAAATTATCGTTTTAGCCCTTGTGTCCAAATTGGACTTATGGGTAGTCAATTTTAGCTATTTCTTATATTTTAGAAATATTGTGATATATGCTGCAGCATCTGGAGGCGTTTGTTCTGCTTTCATATTACTGAGGGAGTTGTACATGTTACCTTACATTGTTTCAGCACCAGACTATTGCTAGGCAAGTACACCTTGCTTGATTGTATTGTTCAGTTTACATATGCCTAGTTTTTATTTGTTTAGTTGTGTGCATGCATCTTAGAATAGCAGACTTACCCAGTATCTTGTGAAGATACGAGGTATCTTCGTACCTGACACATGGTATGGTGGTCCAACCCTTGTCCTTGTCTGATTGTGGGGTTGATTATTGTGAAGATACGTGGTATCTTCTGACCTGACACTGTTTCAAACACGTTCACTGTCTGAGTGAGAGAGTGCATAGACTAGTGTGTTGACTGATCACCGGTACGAGAGTTCGAGTCTTGTGTTAGTAGTTGGTATTAGTTTACTTTTCTAGATATTATTTGACGTCATTGCATTATGTCTGCACCGCGTATATGGTTCAGATACATTAGGATGGGAGAATATACTAGTGAGCGTATAAAATTTCTGTTTCTAATAGTGTAAATGGTGTATATCGTGTACCCTCGAGTTCTACGGAACGCCTGGTGGGACGAGTATTCTTTTATTTCTCCCCCCTCATGCGCAATTAGAGATGTCTCGAGTGCACATCACATAGATGGTTTAGTTACCCTATTTATTATTTACTGCTTTACTTTCATGCATGTTGATTTCTTGTGTACTTGTTATGTCCCTCTGAGGATCTGGCACCCTTTCCAGGTATAGAAGATCATGATTATTTGCAGGAGCACGGATCAAGATTGGCTACTTCTTTCTCTTTCGAGGAGGTCTTCCCTTTGAGCTTCTAGATCACTAGTTGATGTACTTATTTTGTTGTCTTTCTTATATTCCAGTTTAGTAGTGGATTTGTCTCCACCCGACTACTAGTTATTCTCGACTATTTTCTACTTGGTACATTACCATATTGGGTTATATATTTCTATTTGGTTTTGTGGATGAGATTAGTATTGCCTGCGACTTATGAAGTTATATACCACTTATGAATTATTATTATTCATAAACAGCATACGTATGTATATGGTTTCTATATATTGGAGTTGTCATATACATACGGTTGGCATGCTTATGTATTCCTAGTCCTATGTATTTTGGGACTGGGGCGTGACATAACTCTCCCGCGCTGGCTACTACTGCGATGCCCAAGAATGAGGGGTGCAGCTTCCTCCCCCGCGCCGTCGGCCCCTCCCGCGTTGGCCGCCTTCCCCCCACCGAATATCCTCCTCCTCCCCTCCTTCCCCTACCGCGTTGTTGCACCGCCGCCGCCGCCCAAGAAGGAGGGAGGGCCTGACTGCGGGAGAGAGAGGGAGAGAGTTAGAGTTAGGGTTAGGATTATGATTAGAATTAATATTAGGATTAGGGATGGGTATTTTAGTTAATTCATGCCTATTTTGACGGTCGTTAACGGTAGACCCAAAATTGAGTGCAAAATACACCAAATGTAAAAAATGAATTTTTTTAATCAGGGAGGGTTTAAATGCAAAAATGCAAATCTAATGAGAGTTTTTTGTAGTTTATCCTATGTTAGGCAAGTCCATTATATTTACTAATAATTTTACATAATTACACTGTGGGCCGACCTGCTGGTTTATTTACTAAATTAATTTTTAATACGTAGCTGGCTATATTAATCTAGATCAGCCTATTAAGCATGACCGATCACTATGTTAAGCTGTTAACAAATGAACTCAAAGAAAATCGAACATAGACTAGGGATGGCCGGTTTGGGCCTTTGAACATGAAAGATAAAACTTGATTCGACCCGGTTGAGTGAGCGGGTCGAGACGGTCTAGATTGGGGGTAGGATATCTAGCTTGACCCGATTGGGATCGGGTTTGTCCCAGGCTTTTATCGGACCTGAGCCAGTCTAACCCAGATATGACAGGGCCAATTCCGGGCCCATTTACGGCCAATCGACCCACGGTTCACCTTGATAAATTTGTCATGCAAAACTTTGCTCGGAAGAATAAAAATACGTTCTCCAGTCAATGTTGTAGAGTGTCACGATCCGCACCCCAAAAAATCGGGCATGAGTCGTGGGTACGTCCAGCCTACGCCGCAGAATCGGCGGTAGAACGCTGTAAAGGTCCGTTCTAGGTCAACAATCTATATATCTCACAAAATCTGTCAATATAACATCTCCAAAAGGAGGGCAACCACGCAATATATATATATGCCTCAATCACAATAACTAGGGAAAGAGTAAAAGCACGATAAGATATCATAAAGAAATAAGAACCAAAGAGCAAGTACAATAACCAATATACACTCCAAGTCTAAAGTCTACAACATCTCACAATAACAAAATAACAAATACAGTCATCCAAAATAGCAACTGGGAACAACCCAGAAAAACCTACCTAGCTAACTAGGGTGCTAACGGCGTCTCCTCGATGGGCTCCTCCTCAGTCTCCGGGTCACAATACTCCTCGACGCCCGGCCCGTAGAATGTCAGGCAAAAATTCTCAGGATCCTCTGGAAAAAATATGTCCAGTTAGGACTGGAGCAAAGTACATAACTTTGAAAGCAACTCCAAATGCATGGTAAGGTGTATATGACTAGCAATAGAAAAGTATACAAGATGCACATGAAAGTAAATACATGGTGGAGCAGATAAAGTAACTGCAATATAAAATTGGAGAACAATACAAGTAGTAGAGAAGTAACTGCGTGTGAGAAAATAGAAATACTAGCTAAGTGCCTTGAGCACAAGTTCGTTATGTGATCGGCTTAGGTTGCACATGAATAATCTATGATAACTTCGTTATACGTGAGTTGCATAACCGACATACACATGAATACTGTTTGGCTTTGATCACATAACCAACTCCTACTCCCCTCCCCCACTAATACTCTTGGATCCAACCATGACACGCTACATACATGATAAATAACTCGCGCATATGAAGGCGAGAGCACAAGAAGCACATGATAGCACATGAGAATCAATACCCGAAGCACATGATGAAATACACGTGATAGAGTACCCGTTGAACACGGTAAGGGGGATAACATCTCATGACGGGATCCACTAGTACCAGTTCATGTAACAATGTGTCAGAATCAAGTATTACAGTTCTAGAACAGGTGATATAAACGCTATCATAAAATAGAAACGATCAAAGGTAGGTACTCGGCTGACGTCCTGAGCAATTGATGAGGATCGAGATCCGGACTGGCGTCGCAAGAACCTATTGCGAAAAGCAAGGTTAAACAGGGTTCTAAAGAGTTAAACTGATATAAAATAACTAAAAACAGGCTTCTAGGGGTATTCTAGGTCGAACGGGTCGAACCGGTGAAATTTGGATCAAAAAGTCAACCCATGGTCCAAAAAGTCAATTCTAGGTCAAAACTAGGTCAAACGTTGACTTTTACGGTCAACGAGGGCAATTATGGTCAACGCTAGGTCAAACTAGGGTGTCCCTAAAATTATAGGTCAAAACTAGCTCATTAAGCTAGTAAACCTTCAAACTCGCCTCCTCGAGATACCGAGATACCCTCGGTATCCAATACCTCGACCTAGGCTACGCACCCAGCCTATACCCGCTAAAACCTATGCTAGCACGCGTAAATATATACACATATACATAAAAACTTAACTCTAAACCTATTCCTAGGCAATCGCTCAAAAACCCCGCTCCGATACTCAATACAATACCTTGGGTATCTCAAGGTATTGAGATACCTTGATATCTCATAGAGAGTTATTCATGTACTTAGTATGTTCTACTTTCAATGTTCTACAGAGTCATTCTTGTACATAAATAGTATAATATATTGTTGGCTTTTAAAATAGTTTTTTTATCGCTCATAAAAGGAACAATTAAAATTAGCCATATAGCCTCAAACGAAGACATAAACCGAGTAAAAGCAGTTAGCAACTGACCTAATGTAAGAGAAAAGAAGAAAAGACTCGATTCAATTAGATTATAAATAATTTATATAAAAAATTAACTTAATAATGTGGCTAAATAATTCAACTCAATACCTCAAGTCAATCCCATAATCCCATTAAGAGTTGTTTGGTAAACCGCAAGTGAAAAAATATTTGGATTTATACTTTCAAAGATGAAAAACGGATATGAATTCATGTACTTTCTGATCCCCTAGTAGAAGACAAAGATGTTCGGCTAGGACAAAAAGTGAGAGAGTATATTATAATAATAAAAATATAAGAAAATTTGAGTTTCACCATATTTTATTTACCATAATTCAAGGTGCACCACGCTGCTTTACTATAATGAATCCTCCCCACTTCCGTCTCCAACTAACGGTAAACTCCGTTGACCAAAAGTTTGGACAAAAATACCTCCTAGCAAATCACCATTATTATCAGCCCCCCTCCTCAGCCTGGGAAGAGGGAAGGGGTATTTCGGCCAAAATTTAACAGTCAACAAAGTTGACCGTTAGTTGGAGACGGAAGAAGGGGGAGTTGTACATTATGGTAAAACAGTATGGTGCACCGTGAATTATGGTAAATAAAGTGGTGTGTAACTCAAAATTTCTCTAAAAATACAATAATTAGTTTAACAAATAAAGATGAATAATAACTCAAATTAATTAATATTTTTTAACTAACTAATTATCCTAATTATATAATAAATAACTAAATAATCTCAAATATTAATTAATTATCATATTTATTAATTAATTACTAATAATTAGATCATCTAAACATATAAAGTCCAAATCTTGACAGTACAGACATATACAAAATTATTTGTCATATTAAACACATATCAAAAACTGAACAAATGTGTTTATGACACATAATATATCTAATGTCCATCGTGTCCTTGTTTATCATGTCGCATTCGTGGTCATACGACATAAGTAAAAAAAGTAAAAATTTAATATAAATACAATTTTGTTACTAACCTGTAAACCCCCTGATTTTTCAAAATTTTCAAAACTGGACTTTTCAGAATTTTCTGAAAATTTCTGGAAATTTTCTGTAATTTAAAAATAGGGTTTTAATTATTCAATAATTTTTAAATGATAATAAACAATATTAAAATATTATCAAAATAATATTTTTGGATGTAAAATGAAAAACTGGACTTAGGGCAATTTTTCTGGAATTTATCGGGCCCCGGACCTATTTTTAAAACACCTAAAACTATTTATTTAATTATTATTTATTTATTATTTATTTATGGATTATTAGTATTATTTTTAATTAAACCCTCAGCCCATTGGGCCGGCCCGACCCAGCCCCACCCGGCCCAAGACCCTGGCCTAACGGGTCGGGTCGGATCCGCCAAGACCCGCACCCGACCCGACCCGGCTTCCCCTCACCCAGCCCCTGACCCGGTCACCCCCCCTCCCTCGTTCTCCGGCGGCGCTCGCCTCCGGCGCCGCTCCGCCCGCCCGCCCGCCCGCCCGCCTCGCTCACCCACGACCCCCTATCCCCTCCGCCTCTCTCGGCCCCCCAGCCCCTCGCCCCGGCCTATATAATCCCTAGGCCCTCCCCTCTCCGGCTCCCCTCCCCGCCGCGTCCACCGCCAGAGCCACCACGGCGGCGCCCCGCCCAGCTGCCGTCAATGTCGCCTCCACCGCCCGCAGCTCCCTCTCCCCCGTCTTCCTCCCCTCCCCACCTCGACGAAGGCAGCAGCAGCACAGCAGCAGCTCCGGCTCCGCCGTGCAGCTCCGCCGCGTCCCCGGCCGCCACCTCGCCGCGTGCCCCGGCCCCCTCCGCCTTAGCCCGGCCGCCCAGCCGCCGCCCTCCGCCGGAGCTCGGCCAATTCCCCTGAACCCTAACCCTAATTCTTGCCCTGTATCCGACAGGTGTCGGACACGATTCGGACCCCGATTTTCTGGCCCCGTTCAGGTGCGTGTATCTTCTTGCTCGTAGCTCTGTTTTCGATTCCGTAAATTGCGTTGCGAAGCCTGTGTGACCCTCTCGGTGTCCGAATAAACCGCTTGGGGCATCGCGTCCTGTGGTGATCGCACACCGCGATCCAAAAACAGAAAAAATAACGACCCGATTCACCCGGGAACTGAGTACGTCCCGCCAAACGGGATGACTTGGTCGCGTGCGGTCTTCACAAATTCGTGCACGTCGTCGATACGGACGTGTGGGATTTCGCGGAAGCTGATTCGGGTGTGCGTGCACACCGAAATCAACGCATATCCGCAGACATCGCCCCGTATCCGACTTTTCTGCAATTTACCCTAATTTTGTGTAGACACGTCGGATTGAAACAAAACTTGCGCCATCGGACTCGTAGCGATACGCTGGTCCTGTGACCCAAGTTTGGTTTGATTCTGAGAACGTTGACGAAATCGCGTGTCGTGGGCCCCACAGGCCCCGCTCGACGGGCGATTTTGTGATCGGCTCATCGGAATCCAATTCTGGAAGTTCCGTTGGGTTCGTATCATCGTTCCTGACCTGTTGACACTAAGTTTGGTGAATTTGGAGACCTTTGGCCCTGACACATTTTTTGGTGCAAAGCGGGCCCACATGCGGACCCCGTTTTGACCCGAAACTGCCGTTTTTGTCCTTGTCTCCAAATTGGACCTAAGGATAGGCGTTTCTAGCTGATTGATATTTTCTGGATCTGATGGTGATGTTTGTTTCAGCAACCGGAGTACCGCCTGCAAATCCAACTGAAGTCAGAGCCGAAATCAGAGCCGGAACCACAGGCATGTGTACCTCGCCAATACTTGCAGCTTGCTACCTATTTCCTTGACCTGTTTTTACATCAGTGGGCAAGTGTACCTTGCCAAACCCTGCAGCTTGCTACTTATTTTTCTGGACTTATTTAGCATCAGTGGGCAAGTAAAGCTTGCCAATTCTCAGTAATTATTGACATAGTATTTTACTTGATTTCTTGTGGATTTAAATATAAACTTGTTTTAACTGCTTAACCTAGGAAACGTGTGACGTACCTAGTGTCTGATCTTAGTCGGGTGCCAACACCGTACGCGGTGTTGGGTACGTCATTTAGAGATGGATATTCGATACCCTTACTCTTGGTACTTGTCCTATCAAGTACAACAAAACCCAGGACACTTGACACTATTCATGAGACAGAATCCTCTTGAGATATTCACGATGATTCTGTATAGGATACAGGTTATGACATGGACAGTTTATTCCTAGACATTATATGACTGCTGTATTAGTTATGATCTTGCGTGTCATGGACATGAGACGTGTGATTCCATTGGGTGGGGAGAGACACACAGGCTACAGGCTGTTTTTATATATATATACTATTAGTGTGAGGTCGTAGACTCTCCAGCAGAGCTAGACCCTTTACGTGTTATTACTGCTACCGGCTCCCCGACACAGAGCTTGTAGCGGTCTCAGCCTGAGTTCTAGTGATGCTCTCAACTTGTATTTATCACTTAGCTGATTACATAGTTTACCCTGCTGTTTCATTTAATTCTGCTGCACTGCTTATATTTTGGCTTGTATTATCTGTACCTTGTTATGTCCCCTGAGGACCTGGAATGGACTATGTCCCCAGGTATAGCTGAAGAGATCCATCCAGAGATACCCCGTACCAGAGCACTTTCAGGAGCTGTACCAGGACCTGAAGACGAGCTCGCACCAGAGGACTTCTCCTGAGCATTGGTCGTATGTAGTCATTTATTTCTATTTCCAGTTGATTATTTCCTGTCCATTTGCATCTGTTGTACCAGACATATTCTCGGATTGTTTTCCGAGATATTTATTGAGATTTGCTTGTCACGCCCCAGTCCCAAAATGCCAAGGGACTGAGCACGTGAGCAATGGCCAGCAGCACGCACCGATGGACAACCCAATTTAATGGATCCATCAGGGCATGCTTAAGCTATAGTCTAACAGTAAGATGTTACAAGTCTCATGTATTTCTAATCTCATCCACAGAATAAACACAGATTAATGCCAGAAATATTGCAATGGAATTAAATATGCAACATCAAATAAGGTTATCTCGGGAAACAATCCGAGAATTATCTGTTATATTTAAGGAAACATAGACTGGAAATAAAATACTGAAAAGGAAATACTGTGTAGCTGAAGCCGGTGCTCAGGTGAAGTCTTTGGCCACTATCTCGTCCTCGATTCCGGGTTCTGCTCCAAGGAGTGCTCCTGTACCGTACACCTCGGGGTAGTTCTCCTCGGCTATACCTGGGGACATAGTCCATTCCAGGTCCTCAGGGGACATAACAAGGTACAGAAAATACAAGCCAAAACATATGCAGTGCAGCAATAATGAAACAGCAGGGTAAATATGTAAACCAGCTAGTGATATGCAAGTGAGAGTTTTAGTCACACTCAGGCTGAGACTACTACAGGATCAGTGTCGAAGAAACCATAGCAGTATTTTCTCGAAGATCCAGTAAGGAACCAAAGCTCTGTATCAGAGTCTAAGGCACCGCCAGATAAAAGTATTTATATTATATTATATTATATTCAGCCTTGATATGATAATACTCTCCCCATCCCATGTAATCTCACGTCACAGTTCCAGAATATATCAGGTACAAGTCACGCAAGTTTGAACTAATGCAATGAGTCAGGCTAGAATCTAAGCATGTAAACTGGAAATGACATGAAAATGTAGCCTATACGGAATCACCAGGTATATCTCAGGCAATTCCGTCACATGAAGAGTGTCAGGTGTCCTGGGTTGAGCAGTTAAACAAGTTCACATATGAAGCTACAGAAATCAAGTAAAATACTATAACCAGAAATATCTGAGAATTGGCAAGCTTTACTTGCCCACTGATGTATAACTAAGTCCAGGAGATAGGTAGCAAAGCTGCAAGTTTTGGCAAGGTACACTTGCCTGTGGTTCCGGCTATGTTTGCAGTTCTGACTTCGGAGGGAATTGCAGGCGGTACTCCGGTTGCTGAAACAAACATCACCATCAGATCCAGAAAATATCAATCAGCTAGAAACGCCTGTCCTTGGGTCCAATTTGGAGACAAGGGCAAAACGGCAGTTTCGGGCCAAAACGGGATCCACCGGTGGGCCCGCTTTGCACCGAAAAACGCGTCAGGGTCAACGGTCTCCAAATTCACCAAACTCAGTGTCAACAGGTCAAAAATGCTGATACGAACCCAACGGAACTTTCAGAATTGAATTCCGATGAGCCGATCACAAAATTGCCCGTCGAGCGGGGCCTGTGGGGCCCACGACACGCGATTTCGTCAACGTTCTCAGAATCGAACCAAACTTGACCCATAGGACCAGCGTATTGCTACGAGTCCGATGGCATAAGTTTTGTCTCGATCCGACGTGTGTACACAAAGTTAGGATGAATTACAGAAAAGTCGGATACGGGGCGATGTCCGCGGATACGCGTTGATCTCGGTGTGCACGCACACCCGAATCAGCTTCTGCGAAATCTCACACGTCCGTATCGACAAGGCGCACGTATCTGTGAAGACCGCACGTGACCAAGTCATCCCGTTTGGCGGGGCGTACTCAGTTCCGGGGTGAAACAGGGTCTGGTTTTTCCTGTTTTGGGATCGCGGTGTGCGATCACCACAGGACGCGATGCCCCGAACAGTTTGTCCGGACACCGAGAGGGTCATACAGGCTTCGCAATGAAATTTGCGGAATCGAAAACGAAGCTACGAGCAAAAAGTTACACGCACCTGAAGGGGACCCAAAAATCAGGGTCGAACCGTGTCCGACACGTGTCCGACTCGTGTCGGACACAGGGCTGAAGTTAGGGTTAGGGTTCTGGTGGAGTCGCGGCGGCCGGAGGCGGCTGGGCTGCGGTGGAGGGGACCGGGGCAGCGCGGCGGCTGACGGCGCGGTGGCTGGGGACTCGCCAGTGGCCGGAGGCGGCGCGGGGAGCTGCTCGTGCTGCTGCTGCGGTGGCCGTTCGTTGTCGAGAGAAGGAGAGAGGGAGGCGGCGCCGCTGGCCGGAGGAGGCCGGTGGTCGTCGGCGAGGCGGCGTCGTCGTGGGTCGTCGGTGGCAGCGGCTGGGGGCACGGCGGCTAGGGTTTGGGGGAACTCGCCGAAGAAGGAGAACGAGGGGGGGTTAAATAGGCGGACGGAGAGCCGAGCGGGACGGAGAGGAGGGTGGTCGTGGGGGTGAGGGCCGGCCGGAGCGGGCGGAGGGCGCGGCGGAGGCGGCGCGCGACGCGGGGTGGTTGGCCGGGTCGTGCAGCGTGGGTGATGCTGGCGGGTCGGGCGGGTGAAGAAGCGGGTCGGGTTTTGGGCATACCCGACCCGACCCAGTAGGGTAAGCGGGCTGGGTCTGTTGGGCCGGGCTGGGCCGGCCCAACGAGCTGGGTTAATTTTTTTTTTTTAAATAATAATAATACTAATAATAACATTTTTTATATATAATTAATTAAATAAATAGATAATTAAATAAATACTTTTTAGGTGTTTAAAAAATAGGTCCGGGGCCCAATAAATTCCAAAAAAATTGCCCTAAGTCCAGTTTTTCATTTTACACCCAAAAATATTATTTCCATAATATTTTAATATCATTTATTATCAATTAAAAAAAATTTAATAATTAAAACCCTGTTTTTAAATTACAAAAAATTCCCAGAAAATTTCAGAAAATTGTGAAAAATCCAGTTTTGAAAATTTTGAAAAATTAGGGGGTTTACATTGCTTATTTATTCTATTGCATTATTTCTGACAGTTACTCTGTGTTTATCTTTTGTGGATGAGAATAGATTAGTCTGTGACCTGTATCATTGATCTATTTTCTGTTAGACTACAGCTTAAGCATGCCCTGATGGATCCATCTAATTGGGTTGTCCATCGGTGCGTGCTGTTGGCCATTGCCGCGTGTCCAGTCCCTCGGCATTTTGGGACTGGGGCGTGACATAACCTCTTACACTAAGTAAGAGTAGAAAATATTATATTTAAAGTATTAATTAATTTTTGTTATAACTTGGGTTACTAAAGGATTGGATTTCCACTTTGTATTTTAGTCCCACATTGGTTAGAGATTAGTATTACACATTCATTGGGTTGTATAAATAAGACGTTCGTCTCACACTATGAGATTACACTAATAAGAGATCTTCTCTCATATTTTCTACTTCCTTCTTCTACGTTTATTCTAAAACGTTATCAGCACGAAGCTCTAACAGGAGAAAATAAGTGAGAGCATCTCAGTGATGCCGCCATTTGCGAATTCTCCACTTCGATAATAGGTATGGTTATTTATATATTTTTTTGCATATGCATACCCTAGGCACAGCCTGATGTTGATGTTTATACATCTGTTGGCATACCGCTAGGGTAAAAAGAATAAATTTTATCCATTCATCTCACTTCTCTTAGTTAACTCTGATAGCACTCCGATGTTGATCGCATATAGATCTCTCGGAGAGAACACTGGAGTTATTCTTTATTTTTTCTTTTATATATGTTAATATATTTAGATCAAAACCATCAGAGATCTGATGACCATGAACATGAATTGTTTGGTCTGTATATATAATACTTCTGGAACATTATTGTTCGAAGCACACCATATGTGGTATTTTTGAAAGACTTCTTGAACATAATTATTGTTCAAAGAATACCATGAACATCTAGTGTTTGATATTTACCTACGAATTCTGGAATATCATTGTTCGAAGCATACCATGAACAAGATTTATTTTTTATTAATAGACTTTTGAAACATCATTATTTGAAGCATACACCATGAACATGAATTGTTTGGTGATTTACCAAGTTCTTATGTTAACTTGTTATTATTAGTCTTATACAACAATATGTCGAGCCTCACAAAGCATGATTTCAAGCCTCTAAACTTAGAAGGCCAAAACTTTCTCAACTGGAGATTGGATGCTGAATTGCACCTTCAAGCCAAAAGCTTAGGTGACGCAATTGTGGCTGATAAGTCAATATCTGCACAAGATAAAATGAAGGCTTTAATTTTCCTAAGACATCATATTCATGATGATCTCAAGACTGAGTACTAACAGTCAAGGACCCCTTGGTGCTATAAAAATCAATAGTTGAGAGATATGGTCACCAAAAAATGGTCATACTACCAGGTGCACTCCATGAATGGCTCAATCTACGTTTCCAAGATTATAAGACAGTCGTAGCCTATAATTCATCTATGTTCATAATTACTTCACAATTGAAGTTATGTGGTGAAGAAGTGACAGAGCATTCCATGCTAGAAAAAATATTCACCATATTTCATGCGACTAATATAACCCTACAACAGACGCATAGGGAGAGAAATTTTAAGAAGTATTCTGAACTCATTGTTGTCTTACTCGTGGCCAAGAAAAATAATGAGTTATTAATAAAAAACCACACTAGTATACCAGCCGGGTCTGCACCAATTCCAGCTGAAGTGAATGCGACTAGTGCTCGAAAAAATGTTACCAATACTAGGGTCGAGAAAATCACAGAGGTAGAGGGTATGGACATTATGGAAGCCAAAGAAATGGCTATAATCCGGGTCCAAGGAACGATACACAGTTCAAAAAATAAATGATTTAATCCTCGAAGAAACAATACCCAAATTCCCAATCCAGCTGCTCCAACTGATATTTGCAAACGTTATGGAAGAGCTGGTCATTGGATGCGAAACTGTCGTACCTCACAAAAGAAAGTGGACGAGTATGAAGCCTCAAAAGGTGTGGAGACTAATCTCATGGAGGGTACAATACACATGGATTTTAATAATTTCTTCCAAGATAAGAATGTAAACGCAATTTCGGAAGACCAAGTTCAACAACATGATAGGCGAAGTCAATGAATAGTTATTGTATGCTTATCTAAGTTTATTTACTTTCCACTTTGAATAAATTGGTCATTATATGATCAATAGTCTAGGTAGTTTACTTTCTTTTAAGCAGTTTTATTTAGATTTAGATCAAGTTAAAATAAATGGCAATATGACAAGTTTAAACATTTAGTAGCATATTAATATATTATTAAATTTTTTTGAAAGGTATGGACAATGATGATGGCATATGCTTGATAGATAGTGCAACAACTCACACTATATTGAAAACTATAAAGTTTTTCACAACATATGCCTCAAACACTGCCAAGGTGACCACCATTGCTGGACCCGTGCAGATTATAGAAGGTCATGGTAAGGCAGATGTTATGTTGCCAAATGGAACACACTTTGTCACGACCCGCACCCTGATATTCGGGCACGAGTACGTGGTTACGCCCAGCCTACGCCGCAGAATCGGCGGTAGAACACTGTCTGGGTCATTTCTAACTATCTAACATCTCAACAATATAATATGGTACCTGTCAAACATCTCAACTCCAAACAGAGGAGCAATATGGTATCTCACAATATATCAATCTCAATCATAAAACAAACTAAGGAGAAAATAATGCACGAATGGAAATAACGAAGGAAAGAAGATACAATCCACAAATGAAATAACAGTACATCTGTGAATCTCCACAAAAAAATAATAGTCTGATACATAATCTAAACAAAACTAGACCTCCTCGGTCACTGCTACTATGTCCTCTGGCTCTAGGGGAGTGTCCTCTAAAGTCTCACCCTCCTGAGGTCCATAATGTGTGGGACACAGCTCCTCTAGCCAATCATCTGAAAAAATATATCCAGTCAGGATTGGAGCGAAGTACATACCTCTGAAAGCAGTTCCAATAACATAATCGAGCATATATAACAAGCAATAGAAAAATGATACAAGATGCACAAGTAGAAGAATAAACTGTACAAGTGAACAGGCAATAGGCACAATAAAGCTGGAAGTAAATACAAGAATGACTGCAAGTAGAGAACAAAAAATACTAAACTATGTGTTTTAGAGTGAGAGTTCGTTATGTGATCGGTTTAGGCTGCACATGAGGTATATAGGTAACTCCATTATACGTGAGGTGTATAATCGACATGCACATGAGATCAAGAGGGCTTTGATCACATAACCAACTCCTACTCCCCCTCCCCAACCAATACTCATGGATCCAATCACGACACGTTACGTACATGATCACGATAGTCACACTAGCACACGAAATAGTGGATGCACATGAAAGTCAATACCCGATGCACACGATGAAATACATGTCATTGGGTACCCGTTGCACACGGTAGGGGATAACACCTCCTGACGGGATCCATATAGCACCAGTCCGTGAAATCACTGTGTCGGGAATCAATGTATACTAATCTAGAACATGCATATATACAACATTATGAATTGAAAACAATCAGAGAAATGTACTCGCCTGAAGTCCTGAGCAAAGTGTGTCTCTCGATGCCCAAACTGGTGCCTCACAACCTATATATGGTATGTTGTATCAATACAAGGTTCAATGATGAAAATAATTGAAGTTGAAGAAGTTCTAGGTCAATACGCCGTTTCTAGGTCAAACCAATGTATTTCTAGGTTATAAGAGTCTAAAACTAGTCACTAAGTCAATACACTATGTAGCTATGCTATACTAGCTAAGCTAACACACCACGGTGCAAATCAAGAAGCCGTATCCTAAGATACGCCGATTTTCTAATATAAAAATAGGTTTTTATATATATACATAAGTCACATATAGCAACAATATCTCAAAACAATATAAATGGGATACCTTGGCCTTGTGCCAATGCGTATCGCAATTACCCTTGATACCCACGCTTAATACTCTGGCATTGGCCCAATACCTTGGGAATACCCTGATATCTCAAGGTAACTCAACCCTTAGACAAAACAACCTACATATAACTAAAAACTAAGTATCTGTCTACAACATAAAACCATACTACAAAATCTAACTATATAATTAGTAACTGATACCAAAATAACCAAATCTTATATCATATAGCCAAGGAAAATTCCTACTTAATCCACCTGCTACTACTTATTATCTATATACTAATAACTAATACCAATATTCATATAGCTAACTAGCTAACTTAAAGAACCAACTAACAGTTTAACTCAACTACTAACAACTTAACTATACTCAAGCACTAACTAAAACAACTAATCCAATGACTGAAATCCAACCAATGAAACCAAACACTATACTGGAAACATGACTACCCACTCATACAACCTTGATCACTTAACTGAAAACAAGCTGTAACTATTCTAGCAGAAAATCGAATACAGGGAAGGACTAAAATGCTCAGTCATCTAATCCCAAACTGTTGTTGCTGAAATCCTGTACAATTGTTAGCAATTCCAACTGAAACGACTGTGCACAGTTCAGTGAGTCACTGATACTCACTGCTGTGCACAGTTCTACCCGAGCCCTTGTACCAATTGCAGTGAAAACCCCTCTTGCTGATACCATGCTGCACTGAATAACCCGAGCTGTATACTGAGCTGCAGCTGCACTGACTGGTCATTGCCCGACCCTTGTTGGGACTGAACTGGTTGCCTGTTGTGCTCCTGTTGCATTGGCTGATGTTGTTGATCCTTGAAGCCACTGTGTAGTAGGATACTGCACAGTCTTCTCATTAGATGTGCACTGTTTGCTGGTGATCCTCCCCCTTTCTCTATGCACTGATGTGCACCTTATAAACCACAGGGCAGATTTTATTGGGACTGTGCTCAGCTGCAGTCCCTTGTTCGAGCTACTGAATATGCAGCCACCTGTTGCACCCTGTTGTTTCTCCTTCTCTTTGCACACAGTGCAGGTGCTGCTGTGTATGAAGACCCTGCCTGATCACCCCCTGTCTAAAGGCTCGCTCACTCACACTGATCACACAAACACATAACACTCACTACACCTTATGCACATAAACACAACCAACATGTAGCTATCCCCATATATATATATCATATAAGCCAAATACATATATATATATATATATACCTATAGATATTAATACATATAGCTATATACACCAATATATATATATACACACACATATAGATTTATGTAGATACTCTATTATATACACAGACACCCATAAACACAAAATCCCAAATTACACTATTGTACTCCAAATAAATATATAGATAGTATATACTAATATATTTACATATGTATGTATAGTACAAAAGCCAAAAACACAAACACAAACACAAACACATGGGGTGCACCGCACCCGTATCACACTTATCTATGATACGCTTGCGACACGGCCCCCAACTCACAACCAAACGTATCCCGGAGGACACGTACAAGTCCAATACATATTTTATGATCAATATATATATAAATTATAGTGTCTACGTGTCCGTGTCACCATATGATATGCACATGGCCCCGTGTCGGAGGAAAACCCCCAAAATTGACCGTTTCGTCAAATCGACGAGATTCGGCCCACACGTATCCAATTGTGGACACGACACAAGCTACAAACAAATAATCAATGGTCAATTAGATCTATTAGATCCATTGACACACACTACATGTGCCAATTTCAGAATTCCCCCAAAATTGGCACCAAAATGGACATAACTACCACCGTAGGTCTCCAAATGATACCAAATCAAATCCTATGGGTAACCTATGCATGTGGGGTGGTTTCTCATGGTAAAATCTCAGATCTATAGTCTATAGGAAGGGGGAAAACTGATTTATACCTATTGGGAGATGGATTCCCAATGAAAAGTCCCAATTGACAAGTTGCTCCCCTCCTTGTAGATCTTGGCCTCCTCCTCCTTGTTCCTTGCTCCTTGCTTGTAGATCCTTGATGTAGAGGCTTCAATGTTGAATTTAGAAGGAGATTTGAAGAGAATTGATGGTAAATTGATGGGGAAATGATAGGGAATTGGAAGGGGAAAAAACTAGATCTAGAATTTTGGGGAAGAACTAAAATGAGAGCACTCTCTCTCCTCTCAATTATGGCTGGACAAAAACCCTTCCTCAAGCAATGTACAAAGTCAAAAATACCCCTTGGGGCCTCTCATGAAGAAATAATTAGGGAGGGAAGGTTCTAGTCTAATGGTTTCACTAATTAAACATGTTTCCTAATCCATGGGCCTAATTCATGGGCTCAACTTAGACTAGTCCAAAAAGTTTGTTCATGACCCCTAATTAAAAGGTTAGGTCCACTACACAAGTCTAAAATAAGTCTACACTAGCAATAATTAAAATAAATAAATTAGTCATGCACAAATATTAAATATAATAATTCTAAAATAATTAATACTCAAGATAATTACCAAACTACCCTTAGATGAAAATGTGAGGGTGACAAACCTACCCACCTTAGAAAAATTTCGTCCTCGAAATTAAGAAAGAAACTATCAACCAAAACAAACAATATAATGCAAGAAAGAATTATACCTCACGGCTCGAAAAGATACGGATATCGCTCGCGCATCTCGGCCTCTCGCTCCCAGGTACTCTCTCCTGGCGAGTGATGCCTCCACGCGACGCGCACCAAGGGAATCGTCTGGTTCCTCAGCACCTTCTCTCTCCGATCCAGAATCTCCACTGGCTGCTCTGGATAGCTGAGAGTAGGGCCCACCTCTATCTCCGAATGATCCAACACATGACTGGGATCTGCCACGTATCGTCTCAACTGCGACACGTGAAACACGTTATGCACTCCCTCCAGTGCAGGTGGTAAGTCTAGTCTGTAGGCGACTGCACCGATCCTCTCAAGAATGCTGAAAGGACCGATGAATCGCGGACTAAGCTTGCCGCCTCCACCGAAACGAATCGTGCCACATGTCGGAGAAATCCTCAAGAAAACCAGACCGCCAACCTAGCACGAAACACAAACTTAGCACTCTAACAAGCAACAATCAAACACAAACAAGACAAAACTAAAGCTATACCTCAAACTCCAGAGGTCTCCGGTGGCTATCGGCCCAATGCCGTTGCCTGTCCTGCGCCACTCGAAGTCTGTCTCTGATAAGCTTCACCTTCTCTGCTGCATCCACTACCATCTCTGGTCCCAATAAAGCCCTGTCACCAACATCATCCCAGGACAACGGAGTGCGGCACCTCCGTCCATACAACGCCTCGAATGGTGACATCTCAATGCTGGCTTGGTAGCTGTTGTTGTATGAAAACTCTACCAAGTGAAGGTGATCCTCCCAAGAACCTCCAAGATCCAAAACACAGGTGCGTAGCATGTCCTCGAGAGTCTGAATAGTCCTCTCCGACTGTCCGTCCGTCTGAGGGTGATAAGCGGTACTGAACTTGAGCTGAGTGCCCAAGCTAGCCTGCAAACTCCTCCAGAAATGGGACGTGAAGCGGCTATCCCGATCCGAGACAATGCTCACTGGAACACCGTGCAATCTGACAATCTGGCGCACATACATCTCCGCAAGTCTCTCCGTAGATGTACCCACTTTAAATGGCAGAAAGTGGGCTGATTTGGTCAACCTGTCCACGATGACCCAAATCGCATCCTTGCCTCCTGGAGAACGCGGAAGCCCTGATACAAAATCCATGGTAACATGCTCCCATTTCCACTCCGGAATGGGTAGAGGCTGAAGCAATCCTCCTGGTCTCTGTCTCTCCGCCTTTACCTGCTGGCAAACTAAGCATCTGGACACGAAGCTAGCTACCTCTCGCTTCATGTCATACCACCATACATGCTCTCTCATGTCTCTATACATCTTGTTGGCACCGGGATGCATAGAGTATTGGGAACGATGCGCCTCCTGCATAATCTCCTCGCGCAATGCTCCCTTCGGTACGCACAACCTGGTACCGTGTCGCAATGATCCATTATCTGCGACGGTAAAGTCCTCTGCCAGCCCGACCTGAACCTGTGCTCTGATGCTCCGCAGAGACTCATCCTCATACTATTCGGCTCTGACTCGGTCCATCAGCTCCGACTGAACTTGAAGTCCCCACATCTGCGCCGCGACTCCCGGAACCAATACCTCAATGCCCAAACTATCGAGGTCTGCCAATAGATGCCTGTCCCTAGTCAAGCACATAGCCACGGGATACCTGCTCAAAGCATCCGCGACTACGTTGGCCTTCCCTGGATGGTACTGCAAAGATATGTCGAAGTCCTTCATCAGCTCCAACCATCGCCGCTGCCTCATGTTGAGCTCCTTCTGTGTAAACACATACTTCAAGCTCTTATGGTCTGTGAAGATCTCTACTCTCTCTCCATATAGATAGTGTTTCCACAATTTGAGAGCAAAGATAACCGCTGCAAGCTCCAAATCATGGGTAGGGTAGTTCTTCTCATGCGGACGTAATTGCCTGGAAGCATAGGCAATTACCTTCCCGTGCTGCTGTAGTACACAACCCAAACCCTTCCCTGATGCATCACTGTAAATGGAAAATCCTCCTGCTCCTGATGGTAGTGTCAAGATGGGAGCTGTAGTCAATCTCCTCTTCAGCTCCTCAAATGCTGACTGGCAATCCTCAGTCCAGACGAATTCTACGTCCTTCCTGGTCAGCCTAGTCATCGGCTCTGCTAGTCTGGAGAAGTCCTGAACAAACTTCCGGTAGTAGCCTGCTAATCCAAGGAAGCTCCTGATCTCTGCTACTGAACTCGGGGTAGACCACGATTCAACTGCTGAGATCTTCTTCGGGTCCACCGAGACTCCATCTCCTGTAATGACATGCCCAAGAAATTTAACCTTATCAAGGAAGAATTCATACTTCGACAACTTGCCATACAATTTCTCCTTCCTGAGAATCTCCAGAACAATCCTCAAGTGCTGCTCATGCTCCTCCGGGGTCTTCGAATATATCAGAATGTCGTCTATGAAGACTACCACAAACTGATCCAGGTACTGATGAAATACCTTGTTCATCAGATTCATGAACACTGCCGGGGCATTGGTCAACCCAAACGGCATCACCAAGAACTCGAACTGTCCATAACGAGTCCTGAAAGCCGTCTTCGGGATGTCTTCCCTCTTCACCTTCACCTGGTGGTACCCTAACCTCAAGTCTATCTTCGAGAATACCTTCGCTCCGCTCAGCTGGTCGAACAAGTCATCAATCCGCGGCAACGGGTATTTATTCTTGATAGTGAGGTTATTAAGTGCCCTGTAGTCGATACACATACGTACCGACCCATCCTTCTTGGGTACAAACAGTACCGGAGCACCCCATGGTGACGAACTGGAACGGATAAAGCCTTTGTCTTGCAACTCATCCACCTGCTTCTTCAACTCTGCCAGTTCACTATTGTTTACTCTATAGACGTGCTGAGAGATTGGCTCTGCGCCTGGCACTAAGTCTATAGAGAACTCCACATCTCTGTCCGGCGGCAACCCCGGTAAATCCTCTGGAAAGACATCCAAGAACTCTGCAATCAACGGATGTGGCGGCCCCCGCTCTTCTACCAAAACCCCACAGAAATCGCCTTCGCTCTGCTCTGCTCCTCGGACGAACTCGAACTCCGGCTCTCCTGGCGTCTGAAATAAAACTCTGCCTCCACGACAATCGATACTAGCGTGATGTCTACTCAACCAATCCATCCCGAGTACTATATCGTAACTCGGAAGTGGCATTACAAGTAAACATACACTCAGCTCACGGCCTCCCACATAAACTCTCTGGTTCTTGCAAACATCACTGACCAGGATGATGCCACCCCCGGTCGTGATCTTGCAAGTCCGTGCCAACGGTTCAGACTCAAGACGATGTCTCAAAGCAAAAGATACAGATACAAAGCTATGAGATGCACCAGAATCAAATAAGGCATGAGCTGGAAAAGAATCGAGTAAGACTGGACCTTATATAACGTCTCCGACTGGCTCTGACTCCTCCACGGTCAGGGCAAAAGCTCGCCCCTGATGTGCACCCCTCTGCTGGTGCTGGTGCTGCACGAACTTCTGCTGCTGGGGCTGTAAAGGAGGTCCTCTCGGCTGTCTCGCAGGTATCCTCTGGATAGGGGCTACATCCTGTACTGTCCGAGCTAAGGTCTTGGGGCAATTCCTCAGCTGGTGATCTGATGAACCGCAAAACAAACACTGACCGAGCCTCTTCCTGCAAACGTCCCATCCGTGCCCTGCCTTCTTACAGAAGGGGCAAGCACGAGCTGTCTGGGCTGGTCTCTGCATCTGATACGTCTGCTGTACCGGTGCTCGGTTAGGCGCATTGGACTGCTGCCTCTGGTGCTGGAAATATGGCTTCTTCGCTGGACCTGTGCTGCTGCTGCCACCATAAACATCTCGGTCCCTCTTGTGCCTCCCACTCAGGTCTCTCTCGACCTTGCGAGCCTCCCTCAAGATGTCGGTATACGTCTCGTGGCTCGAAGAAATGAGAGCCTTCACTTCCCAGTTCAGACCCTCTCTGAACCTACTAGCCCGGTTCTCTGGGTCTCTCACCATATAGTCGGCATATCTGCTCAACCTACCAAACTCGGCGGCATACTCCTCTACCGACATGTTCCCCTGGTAGAGGTTCTGGAACTGTCGCTCTAGGTCAAGTCTCTCCGTAGGCGGGAAGAACTTCCTTCTGAACAGGTCCCTGAACTCTCCCCATGTCAATCCTGGATCGGCGATCCGTGGCTCATTCCGGAACCACGTGCTGGCGATGTCCATCATCTGCAATCCCGCTGCCTCCACCATCAGGTCCTCCGCAAGGCGGGATAAGCGCATGACGCGCTCCATGCTCTCCAACCAATCATCCGTATAGATGATGCCCTCTGTCCCCTTGAAAGGCCGGGGATCCAACTTCTTGAAGTCCTGAATAGTGCCGGGCCTGGGCTGTACCTCCCGTGGCTGTGGTGGTGCGGTCCTCTCTACGGCGGTGATGGCCGCTTGATGAGCACTCTCGATGCCCTGTCTCATCACCTCGGTCTGTCGGTGCTGCGCCTCGGCCTGGGCCCTCTGGGCCTCCATCATCATCTGGAAAAGTGCAAACAGCTGTGTAGCATCAGCTGGTACTGGCGGTGGTGGCGAAAGATCCTCGGGAACAACTGGAGCGACCCTCTGAACCGGGGGAGGAGCACCCCCAAAAGCGGCTGCTGAGACTCCCACCTGGACCGGTGAGGCGATCCTCTCGACGGAAGATGTAACGGTAGCAGCTGCTACTCTATCCACAGCAGGCGTGGAAGTAGCTGAGGAAGCTGCCGCTGCTCCTGAGCGATAGAATCTGACCTTCGGAGGCATCCTGAAGTCAGATTGAAAATACGGAATCAATTATTGAATATAATGCGATATCATCAAAGAAGGACATAACTTAATTCAAAATGAAAGACAATATCAAATAGATAAATATTTGTAGAACAAAACATTGGAATTTTCCTAGTTGTGATTGAGTAACTCTCAGCCTAAATCCTGTATCCTAAAGCAGGCTCGTAGCAATGCTCTAGTCGAGCACAACTACGATGTCTATCTAGACCTGCATGGGCCACCACTAAAAACGTGTCACGACCCGCACCCTGATATTCGGGCACGAGTACGTGGTTACGCCCAGCCTACGCCGCAGAATCGGCGGTAGAACACTGTCTGGGTCATTTCTAACTATCTAACATCTCAACAATATAATATGGTACCTGTCAAACATCTCAACTCCAAACAGAGGAGCAATATGGTATATCATAATATATCAATCTCAATCACAAAACAAACTAAGGAGGAAATAATGCACGAATGGAAATAACGAAGGAAAGAAGATACAATCCACCAATGAAATAACAGTACATCTGTGAATCTCCACAAAAAAATAATAGTCTAATACAAAATCTAAACAAAACTAGACCTCCTCGGTCACTGCTACTATATCCTCTGGCTCTAGGGGAGTGTCCTCTAAAGTCTCACCCTCCTGAGGTCCATAATGTGTGGGACACAGCTCCTCTAGCCAATCATCTGGAAAAATATATCCAGTCAGGATTGGAGCGAAGTACATACCTCTGAAAGCAGTTCCAATAACATAATCGAGCATATATAACAAGCAATAGAAAAATGATACAAGATGCACAAGTAGAAGAATAAACTGTACAAGTGAACAGGCAATAGGCACAATAAAGCTGGAAGTAAATACAAGAATGACTGCAAGTAGAGAACAAGAAATACTAAACTATGTGTTTTAGAGTGAGAGTTCGTTATGTGATCGGTTTAGGTTGCACATGAGGTATATAGGTAACTCCATTATACGTGAGGTGTATAATCGACATGCACATGAGATCAAGAGGGCTTTGATCACATAACCAACTCCTACTCCCCCTCCCCAACCAATACTCATGGATCCAATCACGACACGTTACGTACATGATCACGATAGTCACACTAGCACACGAAATAGTGGATGCACATGAAAGTCAATACCCGATGCACACGATGAAATACATGTCATTGGGTACCCGTTGCACACGGTAGGGGATAACACCTCCTGACGGGATCCATATAGCACCAGTCCGTGAAATTACTGTGTCGGGAATCAATGTATACTAATCTAGAACATGCATATATACAACATTATGAATTGAAAACAATCAGAGAAATGTACTCGCCTGAAGTCCTGAGCAAAGTGTGTCTCTCGATGCCCAAACTGGTGCCTCACAACCTATATATGGTATGTTGTATCAATACAAGGTTCAATGATGAAAATAATTGAAGTTGAAGAAGTTCTAGGTCAATACGCCGTTTCTAGGTCAAACCAATGTATTTCTAGGTTGTAAGAGTCTAAAACTAGTCACTAAGTCAATACACTATGTAGCTATGCTATACTAGCTAAGCTAACACACCACGGTGCAAATCAAGAAGCCGTATCCTAAGATACGCCAATTTTCTAATATAAAAATAGGTTTTTATATATATACATAAGTCACATATAGCAACAATATCTCAAAACAATATAAATGGGATACCTTGGCCTTGTGCCAATGCGTATCGCAATTACCCTTGATACCCACGCTTAATACTCTGGCATTGGCCCAATACCTTGGGAATACCCTGATATCTCAAGGTAACTCAACCCTTAGACAAAACAACCTACATATAACTAAAAACTAAGTATCTGTCTACAACATAAAACCATACTACAAAATCTAACTATATAATTAGTAACTGATACCAAAATAACCAAATCTTATATCATATAGCCAAGGAAAATTCCTACTTAATCCACCTGCTACTACTTATTATCTATATACTAATAACTAATACCAATATTCATATAGCTAACTAGCTAACTTAAAGAACCAACTAACAGTTTAACTCAACTACTAACAACTTAACTATACTCAAGCACTAACTAAAACAACTAATCCAATGACTGAAATCCAACCAATGAAACCAAACACTATACTGGAAACATGACTACCCACTCATACAACCTTGATCACTTAACTGAAAACAAGCTGTAACTATTCTAGCAGAAAATTGAATACAGGGAAGGACTGAAATGCTCCGTCATCTAATCCCAAACTGTTGTTGCTGAAATCCTGTACAATTGTTAGCAATTCCAACTGAAACGACTGTGCACAGTTCAGTGAGTCACTGATACTCACTGCTATGCACAGTTCTACCCGAGCCCTTGTACCAATTGCAGTGAAAACCCCTCTTGCTGATACCATGCTGCACTGAATAACCCGAGCTGTATACTGAGCTGCAGCTGCACTGACTGGTCATTGCCCGACCCTTGTTGGGACTGAACTGGTTGCCTGTTGTGCTCCTGCTGCATTGGCTGATGCTGTTGATCCTTGAAGCCACTGTGCAGTAGGATACTGCACAGTCTTCTCATTAGATGTGCACTGTTTGCTGGTGATCCCCTCCCTTTCTCTATGCACTGATGTGCACCTTATAAACCACAGGGCAGATTTCATTGGGACTGTGCTCAGCTGCAGTCCCTTGTTCGAGCTACTGAATATGCAGCCACCTGTTGCACCCTGTTGTTTCTCCTTCTCTTTGCACACAGTGCAGGTGCTGCTGTGTATGAAGACCCTGCCTGATCACCCCCTGTCTAAAGGCTCGCTCACTCACACTGATCACACAAACACATAACACTCACTACACCTTATGCACATAAACACAACCAACATGTAGCTATCCCCATATATATATATATATATATATCATATAAGCCAAATACATATATATATATATATATATATATATATACCTATAGATATTAATACATATATCTATATACACCAATATATATATATACACACACATATAGATTTATGTAGATACTCTATTATATACACAGACACCCATAAACACAAAATCCCAAATTACACTATTGTACTCCAAATAAATATATAGATAGTATATACTAATATATTTACATATGTATGTATAGTACAAAAGCCAAAAACACAAACACATGGGGTGCACCGCACCCGTATCACACTTATCTATGATACGCTTGCGACACGGCCCCCAACTCACAACCAAACGTATCCCGGAGGACACGTACAAGTCCAATACATATTTTATGATCAATACATATATAAATTATAGTGTCTATGTGTCCGTGTCACCATATGATATGCACATGGCCCCGTGTCGGAGAAAAACCCCCAAAATTGACCGTTTCGTCAAATCGACGAGATTCGGCCCACACGTATCCAATTGTGGACACGACATAAGCTACAAACAAATAATCAATGGTCAATTAGATCTATTAGATCCATTGACACACACTACATGTGCCAATTTCGGAATTCCCCCAAAATTGGCACCAAAATGGACATAACTACCACCGTAGGTCTCCAAATGATACCAAATCAAATCCTATGGGTAACCTATGCATGTGGGGTGGTTTCTCATGGTAAAATCTCAGATCTATAGTCTATAGGAAGGGGGAAAACTGATTTATACCTATTGGGAGATGGATTCCCAATAAAAAGTCCCAATTGACAAGTTGCTCCCCTCCTTGTAGATCTTGGCCTCCTCCTCCTTGTTCCTTGCTCCTTGCTTGTAGATCCTTGATGTAGAGGCTTCAATGTTGAATTTAGAAGGAGATTTGAAGAGAATTGATGGTAAATTGATGGGGAAATGATGGGAAATTGGAAGGGAAAAAAACTAGATCTAGAATTTTGGGGAAGAACTAAAATGAGAGCACTCTCTCTCCTCTCAATTATGGCTGGACAAAAACCCTTCCTCAAGCAATGTACAAAGTCAAAAATACCCCTTGGGGCCTCTCATGAAAAAATAATTAGGGAGGGAAGGTTCTAGTCTAATGGTTTCACTAATTAAACATGTTTCCTAATCCATGGGCCTAATTCATGGGCTCAACTTAGACTAGTCCAAAAAGTTTGTTCATGACCCCTAATTAAAAGGTTAGGTCCACTACACAAGTCTAAAATAAGTCTACACTAGCAATAATTAAAATAAATAAATTAGTCATGCACAAATATTAAATATAATAATTCTAAAATAATTAATACTCAAGATAATTACCAAACTACCCTTAGATGGAAATGTGAGGGTGACACACTTAGTCATTCAAAATATATTATTCTCTAGTAGATCTAATAGAAATCTACTCGGCTTTAGAGATATTCGAATGAACGGGTTCATGTTAAAACTATGAACGATGATAGCAAAGAGTATCTTTGTATCACCTCTAATGTTGGAAGCAATAAGCTCAGATTAGAAAAGTGCAAGTTAATCTCCTCGGGGCTATATCAAACTACTCTGAATGTAGTAGAATCTCACCCCATCACTAACAAAAAGCTAAAAGATCCAAGGAATCTAATCATTTGACATAACATATTGGGTCATCCATGATCGACTATGTTGAGAAAGGTCATCAACAATACCAATGGGCAAATTTATCATCCTAAAGTCTTTCCTTTCCTACTGAACATTTGTGTGTAGCTTGTTGACAAGGTAAACTCATCACAAGACCTTCACTTCTCAAAATAGCTTCTGAATCACCATAATTCCTTCAGAGAATACAAGGTGATATTTACGAACAATTGATCCTGCTAGCAGACCTTTCAGATATTTTATGGTTCTAATAGATTCTTATAGTCGATGGTCAAATATTTCCTTACTCTCATCTATAAATTTTGCCTTCTCCAAGCTACTTTCTCAGTTGATTAAGCTTACGACCATTTTTTTGACCAACATGTTAGAACGATTCATCTTGATAATGCAGCTGAGTTCACTTCCCGTACTTTTGATGATTATTATGCTTTCATAAGAATAGAAGTTGAACATTTGTCCCTCATGTTCATACCCGAAATGGTTTAGCAGAGTCCTTGATTAAGCGTTTTCAGCACATAGCAAGGCCTTTACTCATGCAATCAAACTTACCCGTTTCAGCTTGGGGACATGCCATATTACATGCTGTTAAATTGATCATTGTTAGGCCAGGTGCATATTATGAATTTTTACCATCACAACTTGTGACAGGCCATCAACCTAACATCTATCATTTGCGTAAATTTGGTTGTGCTGTTTATGTTCCTATTCCCCCTCCTCAACGCTCTAAAATGGAACCTCAGTGCCATTTAGGAATTTATATTGGTTTTGATTCGCCCTCAATCATTATATATTTGGAACCTTTAACTAGTGATATTTTTACTACTAGATTCGCAGACTGCCATTTTGATAAGACTAAATTTTCGCCATTAGGGGGAGATAAGAAATAAAAGAATGTTCTTACATAACCATTCGCCACAAATAAACGACATAAATTATCGTAGAATAATCCCACCCTGTCTCATCTAGATCCTCGTACTAATCAATATGAAACTGAGGTACGAAGGATATTGCATCTACATGAGATTACAAATCAAATACTAGGTACATTTAATGATGCAGCAAAAGTGATTAAATCACATGTGTCCGCTGTAGATGTGCCAGCTCGAATTGATATCCCCGTAGAAAAAAATAGCAGAGTGGCTAATGAATCTACTGCACGCCAGAAGCGTGGTAGAACTATAGGTTCGAAGGACTTAGTCCCTAGAAAGAGAAAATGTCCAAGTAACGCTCTTAAGGAGGTTACACATAACGCTCAAGAAGAAGTTATGAATGACAGATCCATACTCTCTGAAAACTCAGAAGAGATTATTGTCTTAGAAAAGACACAAGCCCAAGAGGAGACTCACGTACCTGAAAGCAAAGAGATCTCTGTGTTTTATACATATACAAGAGAGGTATGGGATTGCAAAGATATAACAATAGATGAGATATTCTCATTCTCAGTAGCTAATAAAATATCTAAGGGCATTGATGACACTGAACCACGTAGCATCAATGGATGTCGACAAAGAAAATATTGGCCAAAATGGAAGGATGTTATTCAAGCAGAATTGGATTCCCTTAATAAACGTGGAGTGTACGGACCTATAATACAAACAATAAAAGACGTCAAACTGGTAGGTTACAAGTGGTTGTTTGTAAGAAAGCGAAATAAAAAGAATAAAATTGCTCGATTTAAGGCACGATTATTGAGACAAGGATTTTCTCAGATACTCGGGATTGATTACGAAGAGATGTATTCTCCCGTAATGGATGCAACAATGTTCCGTTATTTGATTAGTCTGACAGTTGAGAAAGAGCTGAACATGAAACTTATGGACGTTGTAACATTCTATCTATATGGTGATTTAGATAGCGATATCCATATAAAAATCCTAGATGGATTTATCTACCCAGCTCAAAAGCTAAGAACATGCATTCCATAAAACTAAGACGTTCATTGTATGGTTTTAAACAATCCGGAAGGATATGGTACAACCGTCTTAGTGAATATAAAAAAAATGGAGGGATATGAGAATAATTCTATATGCCCATGTGTCTTCATAAAGAAATCTAAGGAGGGTTTCGCTATAGTTGCAGTATATGTCGATGACATAAACTTGATTGGGACAAGACATGAAATCAATGAGACTGCAAACTATCTGAAAAAAGCAGTTCGAGATGAAAGATCTCGGAGACACGAAATATTGTCTCGGATTACAAATTGAGCATTGCACTAATGGAATTTTAGTGCATCAATCCAAATACACAGAAAATATATTGAAATAGTTCAATATGGATAAAGCTCATCCCCTTAGCACTCAAATGGTTGTTCGATCTTTATATATCAATAAAGATCCATATCATCCTAAGGACGACAATGAAATGATGCTAGGACCGGAAGTACCTTACCTTAGTGCCATTGGGGCATTAATGTATCTATCACAATGTACAAGGCCAGACATATCATTCTCTGTCAATCTGTTGGCTAGATATAGCTCGGCGCCAACTCGTAGATATTTGAATATCATTAAATATGTGATGAGATATCTTCATGGAACTACCGACATGAGATTATTTTATACTTGTGGTTATCTAACATCGTGAATCTAGTTGGCTTTGTAGATTCAGGTTATTTATCTGATCCCCATAAAGGTCGTTCATAAACTGGATATGTGTTTCTTAATAGCAATGCAACTATTTCTTGGCGTTCAATAAAACAGACAATGGTTGCTACCTCCTCAATTCACTTAGAAATATTGTCTCTCTATGAAACAAGTAGAGAATGTATTTGACTGAGATCAATGATTCAATACATTCGTAGCTCCTGTCACCTTTCTCCTACCACAGATACTCCAACTGTTATTCATGAGGATAATGCAGCATGTATTGCACAAATTCAAGGTGGATTCATTAAAGGAGACAAGACCAAGCACATCTCATCGAAGTTTTTCTATACTCGTGAGCTTCAGAAGAACTTTGATATTGATGTACAACAAGTTCGCTCAAGTGATAATCTTGCAGATTTGTTCACCAAAGTCAACTTTTCAGAATCTAGTTCATAGAATTGAAATGCGAGTCTTCATCAGCTGACTGTTCAGGATCAGCATCATCAGGGGGAGTAATTATTTTCAGGGGAAGATATATTTTGTATGGACTATAACGCGTTGTACTCTTTTTTCTTAGTCATGGATTTTTTTCCATTGGGTTTTTTCTGACAATGTTTTAATGAGGCAACATTAAGCGTGTCCAACACTTATCTAAGTCATCCTAAAGATTGTACTATTTTCTTTCGCACATGTTTTGTCCTAATAGATTTTTCTGGCAAAGTTTTAATGAGGCAATAGGCTTAGAGATGATGGTCATCCAAATGTGGAGTGTTATAACGTCGGTTACTGTAGGGTAGGATTCCCACTTTGTATTTTAGTCCCACATTGGTTAGATATTAATATTACACCTTCATTGGGTTGTATAAATAAGGTCTTTGTCTCCCACTATGAGATTACACTAATAAGAGATCTTCTCTCATATTTTCTTCTTCCTTCTTCTACGTTTATTCTAGCAATTTTTGAATAGTTATTATTAGTTTAATTTATGGTTATCAACAAAAGAAATCATAAGTGATTAATTACATTTAATGTGTTATTAGTTATATAATTAATTGATAAAAAATAAAAGGAAAACAACCACATCCATTGGTCAACTTTGGATGTGGCAGCCGAAATTATTTTCCAACTTTTCCACCGACAATAACTGAGGTCTTGTCCCTTCAACCATTTTTTTCACCCCCAAGATCCTTACCAAATATATGAACAATATGACTACAACCAAATGCTTACAGTCCTCTTACTACCGCCACGTGTCTAGATTCGATTGGAGGAGGGAGGAAAGTGGTGGGATCGGGTGGAGCCCATGTAGTAGGGGGTTAGAGGGGGAGGTGGGACCCGGTGGGACCCCATGTGCGTGGGACCCATGTGTAAGGGGTGGGAGAGAGAGGTTGTAAATATTTGGTAGTAAACTTAGCATTATTGATATATGAATGTTATGAACTGGAGCCAACTAAACATGTATTGAAGAATCCGATTTCAATTCTTAACAACAAAACTGATCCTAAGGTTGTGTTTGATTGAATTTTTTTTCCATGAAAATTATTTCTATTACTGAATTTTCACCAATTGTAGTGTTTGATAGCATATATTTTCCATGAAATTATTTTCCAAAAAACTATCATTGATCATATTTTACTTCTAAAATGGGGGGGGGGGGGGAACTGACCAAACCCATAGTATTTTACATGAAAAATAACTACTTTTTTGGAAAATAATGACAATCAAACACCCTAATTATTTTTTTCATAGAAGATTTTAAAAAGTTTCCCAAAAAAAAAATACTAGTAAAATAATTTCGTAAAATTAATTTATTTTTCATACATTTTCAGCTTGTAATCAAACACATCATAATTTCTCCAACACAAATCGAAAACACGAAAAGCAAACTTTTTATCTAGAATTAATTATCTTGCTTATAATCATTTTGTCCGCTACAAAAATAACAACCGACACGTCTTCCATAATATATTGTGGCTTTTAGACGGCTCAAAATTTAGCCGTCTAAGTCGTTTGCAATTCCTCATTCTCATCCAATTAATTAAACAATTTAAAAACTTACAAAAGATACTAATTATCGAACAAACTTTCTCTTTGTTTGTAAATTCTCACTCTTATCCAATTAATTAAAAAAATTTAAAAACTAACTTATCTTTTTCTTTTGTGAATCTTCAGAATCATCCAATTAATAAAAAAATAAAAAAATATACAAATTAAATTTTTTTTTTAAATAAAAATATTCAACATAACAAAAAAGTTAAAAATAATAAAATAAATAAAAGTATTTTTTATATATCGAAATGGGCGATTTCATAAGTCAAATAAAAATTGTTCTTAGACGAGAATGAGAGCTAGTAGTCACATAATCTACTTCAATTGTTGATAGGCGCTTACGAACCTATTCCATTGCCAAAATTTTAGTTCTAGAGACAGCCTGTGCCCTTCTATGAAACAGCTATGTGGACCAGCTGCCACGTAGACAGCTCACTCCTCCTTAACTACTTCCGCCAGATCACCAACCAACACCTCCCCATTCGACCATTTACTGTTCCAACATCCGGATCCGGTCGCGACATGCTAAAACTAAATCCCACCATGAGCCTTTCGTCATCAGCCACGTGTCCCACGACCTGATACTTGGTAAACACGCGGCTCAGTTCTCTACGGGACTCCCTCCTACTCTTTCGCGACTGATCTCCACCCCAGCGCACGTGAGGGGCATCACCGACACGTGTCGGTTACCCCTTTCGAAATCGCCGCCAAATCCATCGCCATCGCCACCAGCAAGCAGCAGGAGCGAGGCCCTCGCTCGACTCTCTCTCTAACCAACGTTCCCATAAGAAGAAAACAAAAAAAAAGTAAAAAGAAAAAAAATAATAAAGAAAAAGTGAGAAAAAAAAGAGGAGGGGGAGAAGAGTAGTAGTAGAGAAGCCTCTCGATTCTTCTCGATGGCGATTTTTCTCATAAATCTATGAGGTCAGTAATCGATTGTTTTTTTTTTCTCTTCTTCTTATTTTTATTTTGTTCCTATTTTGATCGGAAATTCGTTGTAATTTGCATTCGGATGACTAAAATTAGGGTTGTGGCTCGTTCCTGAGGTTTTTGGGAGGTATGATCGATTTCTAGGGTTTCTTAGGAAAAAAAAAAAACTTATTGATTGTAGAGGTTGCTGCAATGTGTGAGTGAATTATCGATTGATAGGGTTTCTTGGAACCTCTGATTGATTTTGTGCGATTTTTAGTAAAGTAATCCATGGATGTTTTTTTTTTTTCTATTTTTTATTTATTTATGTCTAGATATAGAGGTTGCATAAATGAGTATTTTGGAATGTGGTTCCTGTTCATTTTGGTATGAATTGTTTGGGTTCGGTATTGATTTTTGGATCTGTTAGGAGTTTATTTAGGTATTGGCTTGTGATTTCTTTTAGAGGAGAATGCTCGATCGCTAGGGTTTTGTTGGAACGTTTGATTAGTCCTTGAAGTAGTTTTTAGGATTATATCCTGAATTTGTATGATTTAAAGTATATTAGTGCATGAAAGCGCATTTTTTCGCTGTAAAAATTGCATGTGATATTTGGGATGCAATGCCTGTTCATTTAGGTATAATTTTTCTTTTTCCGATATGGTGTTGGTCTTTGAATTTGTTAGGAGTCAGTTTAGGTACTAATTTGTGAAGTTTCATGCTGAATGCTGTTAATATATTCTGTTTGAAGTGCGTCCGATGTGATACTTACTTGAAGTGCTTGTGTTAACCTTTCTTTTCATTTGTCGTGTTGTCGGCTGGATGAACTCTTCACTGTTTTGTGTTCATAGGGTTGCTCTTGGAATGTGGTATATAAAGTTAACATTTTCATTTTTGGTGAGATTTATGCATGCACGGAAGGAGTGGCATCCGAAGGCTATGTTGAAAGGACACAGATACAACATGGCACTATAAACATGAGAAACACACACCACCAGGTTTGGTGTGTGCTAGTGTAGTTTAAAGTGTCTGACGTCGTGTCCAATACATGTTCTAGATATGCAACACCCATGACATCGTGTTTGAGCATCTGTGCTTCCTAGGTTAAAGGGCTGCTTCGTAGGGATAGGCCGAAACGAACTTGGATTGCGTCTGTAAAGAAGGATTTTGTATTTGCTCATGTTATATAAGACATAGACATAGCCCTTAACTGAGCTAAATGGAAGAAGGATTCAAATAGCATACCCCAAATCTTTTTGGTAAAGGCTTAGTTTTCATAATTATTATTTATTTATGGCTAAATTGCAACTTGATATCCTCAACTATCAAACTTTGGCAACTTGATACCATAAACTTTCAAAATAAATAACTTGATACCATCAACTATTGAAAATTTACGACTTCATACCTTGAAAAAATAAAAACCCTAAAATACCCTGCCCTCCTCCATTCTCTTCCCCCCCCTCCCCCCCTCTCACTCCGGCGACCCCACCCCTCTCTCTCTAAGGCAGGAAGCAGCAGCGACAGCAGCGGGCAGGGCGACGCGCAGGGGCGAGGTGCGTGTGCGGGACGACTCGCGGGCTGGGCGGGAGAGGCACGGGCGGCGCATGGGCAAGGCGCGAGGGCGCGGACGGCGCTGGCTGTGTGAGGCTGCAGAGGAGGCGCGCGGGCTCTGTCGCGGGTGGCGCGCGGCTGCACGCGGCCGCTGCCGAGGCGTGCGAGCGCGGGCTGAGCGCGGCTGCAGGCGAGGTGGCCGGGGGGTGGGGGCGGTGTGGCTGAGGGGTGGCCGGGGTGGGGAAGGGGGTAGGGGTTGGGGAAGAGGGGGGGGGGACAATTTTTCTTTTCTTTTTCCAGGTTACCTATTTTGAAAGTTTAGGGTATCAAGTTGTCAAAGTTGGATAGTTGAGGGTATCGAGTTGAAATTTAGCCTTTATTTGTGTGTATAGGCTAGAAATGTACTCAAATTTCCATGTCTGACATCAAGGTCTGAGTTCGTATATAAATATGACACCATCAAGAGAGTCATCAAGATCTTAGTTTCTTTGCAAATACCACCAACAAGAAAGACTTGATCCCAGCCTTCTCGGTGGGCTACATGATACCTTTTCTTCCATTCAACACTATCAAAGAGCATCTCTTCTGTACTATTAGCAGCTGTAATATATATTGTTTTTTCTTAATAGCCTAAATCTATATTCGTTTCGGTAACATATTGTATCCTACCAAATCCAATTAATAATTGGCTCGAAAGTTGGCCCTTATTCAACGTGAGCCGGCTAAAGTGGACCACCGTAGGATTCTATTATACAGACACATCTTATGAGATAATTCTCTCTCATATAACATAATCCTCAATTGTAAGCTACCTCTTAACATCCCATGAATAAACTCATTTGTTACCTTTATCCATAAATGTATTGCTAACAATCTACCTCAACACTAATGTAGATGCAAATGACATTAAAGTTGTTGGCATATCATATTTTGTCTTATAACTATTTTGTAATTGAGATATCACTTGCCCTTCATACATTCAATTAACTTGACTGTTTATCATACTCACGAACATAATAAATTTGAAATTTCTAACATCTGATCCTTTACGAAATGAAGTTCCACAAACCTTTTGATTTCTTCAAAAGTTGTATATCCCTTCTCTGTATTAAGCACATATCCATCCCATTACTAGTCCAAGTTTCTTTTTCAAAGATAATTTTTTAATATTGCAAAGCTTTCAATATTATAAAATAGAAGTAGCTCCATTCCATGTGCCCGGACACAAATGTGACATGACACGGTACAGACAGCACACCAGTTTTATTGGGTTGTAGTATATCTGGAAGGTGCAATCAAGTCACAGCACCAATTTTGGTGTCTGTTTTCTTTATCACCATGAGACCTTGATTTTAACTAGTTGATATGAAAATTACACAAAAGCAGGAGCTGCTGTCTATCTTATAAGTATCATGTCTCATATTGCCTTCCTTGTTTCCAGGCTTGGTTCATTATATACATTTTCGGCTACAATTGTCTTGGTCTTAAGATGAAGCCAAAAACAAATGGGAGCACACAAAGAACTCAACAGGTTAGGCAGGTTCAAGGGGAGGGACCAAACTGGGTCCTTATTGCTGGTGGTGCCTTGCTTAGCACATTGTCAATTAGGATCGGATGCCGACTAAAGCAAGCATTTGATGCAAAGAAATCAAATAATGCTCATAATGGACAGAAAGGTCTGGTTACATGCCTTTATTAAACCACCTATTATACTATGGCCTTAGACTCTCATATTAGTTATGATGCAGAAAATGGAAAGCATGTACCCCAAAGGAGGTCCGGAGCATGCGAGTTGCACTCAAATATATTTTTCTTTCCGCCAGATGAGGAGGGATGTTTTCGTTGCCTCTCAGGTGTAGTGCCTTTAATCTACTGACATTATTATTTTTTTGATTCCATATACCTTTGATTGCAAATCACGGACTACTTCCTGCTATTATTTTTCCTCATTCAGCTCGAATTTGATGTCTATGTTGTTAGCTCAGCAAGTTCTAAACTTTCGTCATTGCAGCTGCCAAGTGATTGTTGAACATTTATGTATATTAATATATTGAAATACTAATTGATAAGCCTTCTAGATTAATACTAACAAAATCAATATTCTCCATCATTATTATAGGATATACTTCCAGTACACGAATAATTTCTACATTAAAATCTTAACATTGACTCACAACTCTGCAACTAACAATGTTTATAACCCGCTAATAACGGGGCCAACCTGGTTGCTGGAGCAAGGAGGGCGGCCTATTCCAAACCCGACTAAATAGGCTATCCTGTATTATCCAAATAACTCTGAAAGCTAACGACTTTTAAACCTGTATCATCCACGTAAGAATCCACTTTAATCAAGGAAATAACCTGCTTCAACTTGAAAATCTGTCTATTGGCTACTCTGAAAGACAGCGAAACCTAAATTTTATAGTCCTTTTGTTTTGTCCCATGTCTAAAACCCTAATTTTGTTTTTGAATCCTCTTCCACCGTTTTTATACCCGTGAATATAGCCTTTAAAACCTACCTGACTTTGTAATTGCCATGAGCTTAAACTCCCTCTTTACTCTCATTCTTTTATCCCCCATCCTCATCATCTCCACTACTCTTTGGCTTATTGTGCCATGGAGAAGAATGACACTCCCTATTGCAAAGTTGTATTATCTTACCTCTTCGTTTAGACTCTTTTCTACTTTAGGGAATTTGGAGGGTGCTCCATGCTCGTATGGGCTTAAACTGTGCGACCAAAAAGGTAGGTCTATCTATCCTCCAACTGGCTGATCACTTATCAGGTTCTATAACAAGATCACTCTTGCTCAAGCTACCTTGGCCTGAATCATGCACTAGGATAGAGGGTTAACATAGGTTGACCTGGTCATAAAACTTTTTGTCATTTCTTTTATGGAGCACTTATGCTGCATAAAATCCTATTCTGATGGGAGAAGGCTTGACAATGATGAAATTTGTATCGTAGATATCTTTGTTATTGCCTCATGTAGAAGGGGTTACCTTTTTTCCATTTGAGGGGCATGACGAGTTGAGTAAGAAGGAACTACCCTTTCTCTAATGCGGCTAGTTGCTAAACAGATTATAGAAGGGCTATTATTAGCCATTTCACCATTCAACAAGTAAACTGGTTTGGGGAGGGGTTAATCCTTTCTGACCTGTTGGTCCCAATACTTCCCAATTCCTGAGGCACTTACTTGCGATGACACAAAAATTATTAGAACTTATTGCCCAATGCAATGTGAAGTAAAAGAGATTGAAGCTCCAGTTCAGTAAGTGAGCAAGGGGTAATTCTATCAACCATGTTTTTTCATTTTGAAATGCGTCAGGTACTCCAAGGAGGTTTTTTTTTTCCTGGTGTAATTTTAGTTTTTAGAATCATCCTGATGTCTATGACGATTACTAAATATAAACACACCTACAATGTAAAACTGTCTTCCTAAAACTAGAGTTACAACTAAACATGTTTTGCTGATGCAATTGACCATCCTATACAAATCTAGTCTCTCTAATTTTATTAATGATACAATTACAACTCCAGTAAACAAGTCATAGACATATATGTCAGTGCGTCCAATGAGATTTGTCTGAGTCTGTCATGAAGAGGCAATACTTTGGTTTGGACAAACAAAACAATGACAAGAATCTGAAAATAGATTGGAGAAATATTCAAATTGAACATGGGGGAAAGTAACATACTCTTTGATGTAATTAAGTTTAGTGGGTTCAACTGTAACTATGGCAGTTTGATCACTTTCTGAAGTGTTGAAACATATGATGCTATTATCTTTGCGGTACAAAATAGTGATAATATAGGTTGATTCATGCCTCTGCAATTGGACTCGTTATTGTACAACAGACATTTGAAACTACGTATTTTACAATATGGTATGTCCTGGGCCAAGCTGGAATTATCCAGATCCGCAACTTCTTGTGATGCAGATGCACAGAGGTCACATTTTTTTTCTAGACAACTCAGAATACTAAATGTGTTTACTTGCTATCTACTATAAATTTCACATATTTATCCTTCACTAGATATAAAAAGAAATCAAGTGTTTTCTAGTGATGGATATGATGATAACATAGATGAGGCAAGAGATGTTGCATCAAACGATGCTGAATTTTGGAATATTAGATCACAGGATTTTCCTTTCAAAATTTGCATTTTAAAACATTATCTGAATTTCTATTTGCGATGTCTTGTTTTTGTTTCAATATTCAATTTAAGTTTGTTTTTTAATTCTTGATTTCTTGACTTTTTTATTTAAGTTATGATTAACTTGAATTATTTAATATGTTTTTTTTTAACTTGGCATCTCGTGTCCCTCGGGTGAGTACCTAGCTTCTAAGGCTCTAGGAGACCTTAGGCCTTAAGGGCGCATTGACTTCTTTAAAAGGTGGATCTTATATTAGAGTTGTAAACTTTTAGTATGGTTAACTTTGGATTATTTGTCAATATGGAGGAGTCTCGTGATATGAACAATGGGAGTTTGCAGGAGTTTCATTTGGTTTTGTATTTTGTAGCTGCTTCTTTTAGGTAACAAAAGATAAGCCTTGTCTTATTTTGAGTCTAACTAGGAATTTTTCTATATAGTCTATCCTGGATAAAAAAAGTGCACTTATGTTGACAGTTTTGAAGATTGAAGAAAGTTCTTCACTGAATCTTGCTAAAGTACACTTGCATCATCTTCCTTCTTCCTCTTCTCCTACTGCATCTGCTTATCCATCTCTCTTTCTTAACCTTTTATTTTTCTTCTTCACCAATCTAGAAGTTTTGAATAGGTTACATAAAAGTTGGTCATAGCCTAGGCAGCACGGACTCTCCAAAAATGTTGTCCGTGTTGTGCGGGACACAGTGTCCGACACATTCCAGACACTCCGAAATACACTAGGGCACACCAAAATATGTGCCTCTGTCCATGTCCTCGTGTCCTTATAGTCTAGTGTTGTATCCATGTCCGTGCAACATAGGTCATATCTAAATTTTTAATGCCTTCACTTATTTTCCTGTGATCATACATGGATTTTTAGCAGTGTTCTAAATTTTGGCCTAGGCGCTAGGCGACCGCGGGTCGCACCGGAAACCCCCTAGGCGGCTGTCCTAGGCGCTGTTCAGGCATAGGCGGCGCCTAGGCGGATTTGAAAATTTCAAAATTTAAAAAAAATCAAATCAAATCAAAAAATTTCAGAAAAAATAAAAATTTAAAAACTTATAGGTGATGGCCGGGAGCAGTCGGTCGTGTCTCCTCGCGCGTGTGCAGGTCTTGCTGTGGTCTTGCAGGTGATGGCCTGGAGGGTGACGTGAAGCTAGGCATGGCGAGGCTGGCTCACGGTGGTCGTGGTGTTGGCTCACGGTGTGGTGTTGTCTCCTCACTCTGGGACGATGAACGGTGGCTCATGGTGGTGGTGGTGTTGTCTCCTCACAGTGGTGGTGGTGTTGGCTCACGGTGGTGCCGGCGGTGTGATAATTTGTTAGGTTTTTTTTGTTAGGGTTTGCACTTGCTGCTACATTTATATAGGAAATGTGAATAAGGATAACGGGTTAGGGTATAGTTGACAGGCCGGGTCAGGTTCGAACTCACCCGCACTCAAATGTTTAAAAAAATGAAAAAAAATTAAGCTATCAGCGGATTCAAACTCATAACCGGTTCCACACCCATCAGGATTTAAACACCCCCCTAGCCAAGAGGACACGTGAACGTTTGTGTCAATATAATAAATATAAAATAGTTATGTATATAACATGTAAAAAAATTTCAGTTCGATGCCTAGGCGAGGCGACTTAAACGCTAGGTGGCTCTCCGGCCCACCGATTCCGCCTAGTGAAATTTAGAACATTGATTTTTTAGAAAGTTGATTGATGAAACTCGAAGTCTCTTCTTGGAAATATAGACATGGTTTTAGAAAACCAAGTCAAAAAATGTCTTAGATTTTTTTTTTTTGTTGAGTTACTCTTCTAGAGAAGTATTACTTTGCCAAGAGAGTGCAATCTCCATCTTCATAGAGTACCAACGGAAGTCGGAATCCCTAGATTAAGATGTGTCTACTCAAAGTTTCAATGTCCACATCACCTCTTATTCATGAGCATACCTAGCACTACCAATCAGCTAGGAAGCACAAACACTTTGAACCATCAGGTGTTTGTGACATTTGTGTCTGGCACTTCTTGAACCTGGACATGCCTTGGATACGACTCTAACATTGTATCAGAGCAGACTTGTTTTTAACTTTACAAAAAAGTGTATCCCACCCTTTCTCCAACACACTTGGTCCGTAACCCTAATTCTACCACCCTCCACCCTCCTTCATCCGAATACAACCCTTCCTCACATGCCCCCCTTCTCCTCCCTCCTCCGACCTGTCTCTCATCCTATATATATGCACCAATCCCAGCTCTATAAAGATCATCCCAGGTAGTCTAGTTATTCGAGTCCTGTCACCACTAAACAAAATTGAAAAATTCGGTGTTGATTCGAAATGTCGATCTTCAAATGACAAATACTTCATTTAATTTAAAGTAAAAAAAAAATACAAAGTTCTTTATATCTATACTATAGTAAATCTCTTAAAGCTGCCAAAAGCTATATATAATTCACTCATGGTCACACTTCTCTTAGCATATATTTACATTTCTACTGATAATTAGTCGACATAATTAATAGTACTCTATTTAGATCATTAGGAACATACAGATAGTTACTTTACTATCATTCAAAGAAAGAAACAAATGTCTTATACAGATATATCCATAATACCCTTTTCCTTATCTTTCATAATGTGAGAAGGGGAGACTTACAATTAACTCTCTATGTAGGAGAAATGTGTTAACAATTGTATTGTGCAATTATATTATAAAGATAGTTTTTACGTCTGTATGTACGTCCTTGCCATTTTTTTACAAGTTGGCGTCTTTGCCTGCGCCAATGTCCATTCTTTTAGGCCACCAGAATCAACACTACCAATATTTTCATCTTAGCTGTACTAGCTCTAACAACTCTTCACCATTGACGATGTGGCTCAAACTATGAACCAAAATTTGTAGTAAATGTATGGCGGAACTTCTTTGACTATAGAATATGAAGAACGAGCGTAGAAATTCAAGAAGCTGCAATCTTTTCCAAACATTATGATAAGTTAGAAAAGCTGGTTTTTTATCCAGCGAGGTATGGCTAAATATTTATTAGCATCTATGTTGCACTACGTTGACCTATTTGAATTTTTTTGATTCCTGCCGTGTCCATATCCGTGCAACATATATTAGCATAGAGGAGACTTCAAGGGGGCCTGATTGGTTCTTTCATGGCCGTGTAGGTCCTTTCTCGTGGAATGTCACTTATGTGAACAGGTTTGCTTTCACATGAGTAATGTCCACCGTTGGATTGTTGTTTCATTGGAGCAATGGTTGCAGCGTGCTTGATATGCATGGTCCATATTGCACTTTCCTTCCAATCATTGATGACTATAGCCATAGTTTGCAGTATCGGCCGATACCGATCCGAAACGGTTTGACATATTCCGATCTGCTACCGATATTGATCGATACCGACTTTGGGGGTCTCTTTTCCAGTCAATTCGGTAGAGAAAATTGAATGAAAACGACCAATAAACAAGGGTGTAATAGCATAGTAATGTTGTAAAAGAAGAAAATTTATTTATCACATGTAAATTAATTAGTAAGGGTGACTATTATTTCATTCAATTTCAAAACTGTTAAGAAATAACACATACAATACTTAAAATTATGCCTAAATGTATAAAAATATATATTTTTCTATATTTTAAATAATTTATTAATATTATTTCTTTCCGATACCAAAAAAATCCGATACTCCGAATTGAAACTGCAGATACCACTACTCATAAGAAGGGTCCGATACCGATCCGGATACAGCGAACCTTGATTATAACTTGAGGATGAACTCTACATAATGGAATATACTGATGACTTTTAATCATGTTGTCAACTGTGAGAATTAATTGGTTTCCACTTTCCTTTGAGATTACAGTCAGTAAAAGTTAAAATATAAGAGTAGGTCATGTTAGTTTTCAGTTTGGAGTCTTGTTGCTATCCTGATCAAAATGAAATGTAGTCCAAGACTGGTTATTTCATAATCCTTAATAAGAACACTAGGTCAATCAATATTGTTTTCCCTTGTTTTGTCTATTTTCACCACTTCTCTATTGTTAGTCAGGAGTCCAATTTGAAGTATAATCAATTTTACTATTTACTATAAGGATCTACAGAAGAACTTGAAGTTTAGTCACTTTATAACGTTCTAAAAGTTCTCTTTTCTACCTCTTCCCTCTTTCGTACTTTATCTATTTCTCCATTTTTTTTTTTTTTTTCAAATTTCTCTTTTGCTGCAAGAGTTAAACATCTAATATTGAATATATTGCATCACCATTAGTAACCCTTCTTTTGGATGAATAGAATGGTGACATTTATGTAATATAGCAGTTTTCATGATGATAAATGAATGAAATGAATTCTTTGATATGCGTGTATTCTCTGTTATTCTACTTAAATATTTCATATAGCTTCAAACCCCAATTTTATCCTTATCTACAAGTCTATCCATCAGTAAAAAGGAGAACCTACTTCAATTGATATGCCCTTAGCCACAACCATACATAAGATAGAAACCACACTCCGAAAGGGTGGGCAAAGTTAGAGCAGCATGCTTTTTGGGGAAGTTGATTGCAAAAGAGGGTAAGTGGCCACATAAGATTACTATATTGGCAGCGCAACATGCTTTGTAGCAAAGTTGGTTGCAAAAGAGGGTAAATGGCCACATAAGGTTACTATATTGGCAGCTTCCTTTGATATCCAAAAGATTCTTAGAAACAGTTAGAGAAGGGCATAGTGGATGGGCAACAAGTGAATATTCTGTTACAACCTTTTGTTGGCCCAAGGGATGGAGGCGGCTTGGTTAGCCGAAATATGGTTATTGGCTCAATCAAGGTTGCAAGGCAACCTTGCTTTTTCATGACAAGAAGGGTAGAGGAAATGCGTCGAGCTAATGTTTGTGTACCAAGATATACCTAAAGAAACCCTCCTAAAGTAATCTAGCTACATACGTGAAGTTCCAAATAGTAGTTGCGGCCATGCAGTAGCACGCAACATGGTGAAGTTTATGTTCTATAACACTAGTGGCTCTAGGGTACCATTATAAATTATTATACTTTCCATAGAAAGACTAAATGCATGTATATAAATTAATATAAAATATCATAATAATATAAGCATAGTACGGGAATTAAAAAACTCACTTGCTCCACCACCCTCTTCTATTCCATTAGATAACTCGGTTCAAGAAATTTATCCTTATTAGTAACAAAGTACCTGATCTAGCAATCAGAGTCAACTAAGTAGGTGAACTAGTTTAAGATTTAAAATATTAGGATTATCTAGTTTGGATAGTTGTCAGACCATTGCTATAGCAACTGCTAAAGTCGACCCCATTTGCCGCTTCTTCTTTAGATGGCAGCTTAAACAGTTAATCCTAAAGCATATCAGTGTAGGGGCTGATTGCTACAGCAGTTGCTGTAGCTGCTATTGAACACTGAGTTACATCAGTTATGTACTTGTTGTTCTTAATAGCTCTTTTAAACATATTATGAAAATATATTGATATATCTTTTGTTTCATTATTATCAGTGATTAACTATGCTTGGACGCACATTCTGTTAGTTTGGTTCTCTCTTCCTCTATATCAAAAAGGTTCAAACACATATAAACACATTTTCATAAATCATTAAAATTTCCAATTCATTTATTAACAAAGATGGAAAACCTGATAAAATGCATCTACGAGTTTTATATTATTTTGGGATACATCCATGATTTACTTCTAATGAGGGACTCAATGTGCTCTTTGATTGATAACACATATAGCTAGCAGCATTTCATACCCTCTTGGATACTGAAATTGCTTTTGTAAGTATAGAAGGTGTGCGACACAAATCCAATTAGTACGGGAGTATCTGTGTATCCATGCATCCGCTTAGATATCAGGAACATTTACCAGTGTATCCATGCATCCGCTAGATATCAGGAACATTTACGGCTATGTTGAAGTACCTGGGCCTTCTTTAGCTTGGTCTCTATGGAATTTTAATCTTAGAGCCTATTTAGTTCACATATGCCTTCAATATTTTTTAAATAAAGGTGGTTATGTTGGTAACTTTTTGCACGAAATAGGTGTGTTTGGAACCGTATAGGTTTTTGAAGTAATTTTTAATTTTGAAAATTAAAGTGCTCCAAAAAAAAATTAAAAAAAGGACCAATGTATTCTTTCAATTTAGTGTCCAAACCTCCAAATGGGTTATCTTCTCCAAAATTGTACAAAGTTACAAAAGGAAAAATGTTCATCATCAAAATACTAAAGTGTTTGTGAGGCTATTTCAACAACATTGAGTAAAAACAATATCGAAGTATTTTTTTTCTTTTTTTTTTATCAAAGTAACAAATGTGCATCATCCCAATACTTGAATAAAAATTACATAAATAGTTTTTACTTCAAACATCCAAACTTGGTCGTAGTTCTATTGTGGTTTCTGCATTTTGAACGTCTCACCACATTTCTCCATTCACCTGGCCTTTTCTTGTATGCTTGTTAACTTTGTCACCGCATTTCTCCATCCATATGGTGCTTTGGATAACAGAATAAGTTTAAAAGTTGGCACTTATTTTTGCAAAAGCTAAGGTGTCATCCTAATAACTTTATTCACTACTGCTCAAACAATAATCTTTACAGTTCTATTCATCGTCTTATTTGGAAGAAAGGAATATGGATATTCTAGTTCCAACTACAGTAGCTCTTTTCAGGGAATTGAGTCTTTGTTTTATTAATCAACTATAGCTTAAACAATATGATAATTTGATCATTTACCATATTGAAGACAAAACCATTATATATATATATATATATATATATATATATATATATATATATATATATATTGTAGTTTTACAACTTGATTGGGTTCATGGAACGTCATTCTTTTAAGTCTTTGGCTTAATGCATCAAAGATGTAATGTCATTCTTTCAGTCTTTGGCTTAATGCATCATAGAGATGAATGTGATTGTATATTTCAACTCTTTGTCCAGGCTTTTTTATAACCTTGGGGAACTTGGAGGTTTCTCCTTACTCCTTAGTGGTGCATAGCCAAAAGGTAGCTCTATCTACCAAACGACTGGTCATCTAGGTTTTATGGCATGGCCCTCTCATGCTCATAGCTATCTCGGCTATGAATTTGGCACTGACGTAGAGAGTTTAGGTCAAGTGGAAAATGGTCATTAGAACTGACAACCTTTATGGAACTTTCTTATGTTCCATACCCAACCCCATTTTAGTGGGAAAAGGCTTGAATCATGATGATCTACTATTTGGTTGGGCCTGGCCGTGCTCTTGTTAGACCCGGACCTAATCCAGATCCAGAATGTTCATGTCCAGGTTTAAGACCATGACCCTACCTATATGTTCTGGGTCAGGTCTGTGTCAGATATGGGTCCTCTATATGAAGACTGTACCTGACACCATTGAGTTCATCTCAAGTTCGAGTCTTTACATAGGCACCTTATAGCAGGTATGTTCACCATAACATTCGGCTCGGTCAGGGTCCACGTTGATTTCTGGTAAGAGTTAATGTGGCACCTGCTTTTGTTCTTGGTTTTGCATTTGAGAGGTGGACCCTGCTTTGCCATCTCATTGTTTTAATTAACTAAAGATCTTTTTGTTCAAGAGTCCAAATGACTTCTCTAATAATAGACACCACCCAATTCTTCCTTATTCTCAATTTCCTTCCACGCACAATTATGAAGAAAGTTATCTTAGTCATCCCTGCAGAGTGAATTAAAAAACAATGTTGCATGCATAACTTTATACCTTGGATGAATGGGATGTGTCTGCCATTACCAAATGGACCCATGGTTCACCTATACTAGTTGAGGTGGTATCTCTAAATTTTGTCGAGCAACATAAAAAAATTAAGGTTCCAGAAGTTCAAGTCATATCTGTCTTTCTCTGATTTACAGCTCATGCTTTCTGTATATTCCATATCCATGGACTACACGCGTAGATTAAAGCTGAAGGCCAAATACAGCCTTATACTTTGGTGCATTCCGTGCTTGTACATACTAAACTCCTCACTATAAATGGTGTACTAATCATTAATATTAAGACTGGACAACTTTCTTCTGCTTCATATATTATATCGTAAAATAGGCCATTCAATCCATTAAGAAATAAAGAAATAGAGCAGGGAAGAAAACAAAAAGGTGTAGGATACTTCGACAAACTATGTGTTCTGGATCATCTGAAGTTCTATCGATTGCTGAAAAAAGTTGATATCTGTGGTACAGGGAATTTAAATGGTGCAACGGATACCAAGCATAAACCCACCAGCCCAATGTCAAAAGATGGAGGTCATACTCTTCCCCTGGTGAAAATCCCAACCGCAGAATCAAACAAAGACAGCAACGGCGTGATGTGGGCATCTTCACCGGATCGCCTCGAGCTACCTCAGAAACCATATCACCGTTCAAACAGCTCAGATTCGCCTTCCTTCTCGGAATCTGGATCGGACATTTACAACAAGCGAGAGATAATACAAAAACTCAGGCAGCAACTTAAGAGACGGGATGAAATGATAATGGAGATGCAGGCCCAGATCACAGACTTACAGAATTCCCTTACTGCCCAAATGAGCCACTCTGTACATCTCCAATCCCAGCTAGATTCAGCCAACCAAGACTTGTTTGACTCGGAGAGAGAAATCCAGCGTCTGAGAAAGGCCATTGCTGATCATTGTGTCGCAGGGGCAGTCTCTCCTGAAAGACCTGCGGCCACCAGGAACTGGCAGCCAGGAGGAGTCGTGAATGGGCACATGAATGGGTATCTGCATGGTGCGGATGACGTGGAGCTGCAATATGTTGGTTTGGAGAAGGTTGAAATGTTGAAGCGGGAAGTCGGAGAACTAAAGGAAGTAATTGAAGGGAAGGAGTTCTTGCTTCAGAGCTACAAAGAGCAGAAAGTAGAGCTTAGTGAAAAAGTCAAGGAGCTGCAGCAGAGACTTTCCTCACACGTTCCGAATATATTGTAGTGATTCCTGTTTAGGTTTTTTATAACCCTTCCAAGTTAGTTTTCCTTCTTGCCTGGTGCTGCTGCAAGTTTTTATTATGTTGTATAGTTTCTGGCACGAAGCGTGTCTTGTTTCCATCTGTTTGTGAAAGTTTTAGCAGCAGGAGGAAAATCTCGTTCTGTATCGAGTCGAACTTGCGGTTAGATGCTTTAGAATTTCGAAAGGTATGTTTTATTATCGGCTGTTCAGAACTGAATAGCCTTGATGGTTTCTTATTTCACTGGTGCAAAGGTTGTTTCCCGTGATGTATCTATATGTTTCTCCTTGCCGCCAGTCCACATGGATAATGATGGTGCTATCTGTTCATAATGTCAAATGGTCTTCAAATCCGTCGTCAATGTGTTCATCAATTAAGTTTTGCTCATCCAAATTCTACCAAGTTCACTAAACCCATGGATCATTCTGGTTTTGCACCAGAGTTCTGTGACAGAAATTTCCAAGCTCTGATGCAAACCTATGTTAAGGTTCAAAGTACTTTCAAACACTAAACAAAGGAATATGTAGTGTTCTTTCTGAAGACTTTACATTTGAGAGTAATACCTCGTAAAGTTCCAAAACTTTTCTAAGTTGTTATCAGACAAGGAGGGTATCTGCAACTTTCAATCGAAAGTTCCTTAGGCTGTGCAGGGATGGATCAGCAGCCTCACAGAAAATGTCGTTGCATTCTACTCAGCTTACCAACTGTAAATAAGCACTGTGAGAAGCACAAGAGGAAAGACTTATGCAAGGTGATGTATCACATGAACTCAACTTTAACCATAACATTTTGGGTGACTTGAACTTTGTTTCTGAAAGCACCCTGAGGGTTGAATAGGGCGTAATAAAAATTAAGCACATTTCGAGAATGCTACTAGACAATTTAAAAGAATACAAACATCCGGTATATCCTTGTATCTTTCATGAGACATTCCAGTTCTGAAATTTTTTTCGTCTTTAATCTGTTATTATGAAAATAGTTACACTTGCGAGCTTTTATCTAAATGTCTCACGAATTTTATAGACGAGTTTTGATTTGAAGGACTCGTCGATTTCTACACAAGTTTCAATCTGAAGGTTTGTAGACTTCAACCTCTTACAAAAAAAAAAGATCATGATTTTCTTACAACAACTGAAGATCCAATTTTATAACTCAATTTAACTCTATCTTAAATAGAAATTGATAAGTGAAAGCTCTTGAATGTGGAGAGTTTAGGAATGATTTCTTTTTTCAAGTTTTTTTAGGTTCCAAGAATTTGGTTTTGAAGAAAGAGAACAACTCCATATATGACACCCTTTAAAACACTCAAACAGAGATTGTAGGTAGGGGTGAGCATTATTAGATTTTGGACAGAAAACGGAATCGAACCAAAGAGAATAACAGATTCGGTTCTAAATTCAAAATGTAGGAGCTCATTAATAGTAAATTATATCCCTAGTTTTAATTTCTAGATTTTCGATCTCATCTCATCCATATGTGCTAAGGGTTGGACATCCCAATTTCTAGATTATAGATTGTAGGAACTTATTTTGTAGAATAGTAAGTTCCAATTTGGAGCCAATTTTCTAGATTCTAGATTTTACATCATTTTTTTTCACATCAATTTTTGACCACAAATCTTTGGGACCAGAGCTCACTTTATCATTTCCTACTATTTTCATACAAATCCAACCCATTCTACATTTACCTTTTTTTTTTTTGAAATTTTGGGCCCCAAATTGCATTAGAGAGTTCCAACTATTAACAGAAAATTTACTGTAGCGAAATAAATTTATATTAAATTCATTCAAACGAAACAAGCTTGTAAAATTTTGATATAGAGACAGAGTCCGCCAACTGTATTGGCGGAAAACACAACAGACGTACACGTAGGCAGAAAAAAGTTTTAAAAAATACTTAAAGTGGACCCCACAAGCCAATTTTTGCCAATACTGTTGGCTGAAATTGGTGGGGGGCCAATTTCAGCCAACTGTGTTGGCGGAAATTGGGTGTGGGGGCCCAACGGTTGGGTTGGATTGGTTTGATTGGTTTTGTTTGGTTTGTTTGGGCCATGGATTTTATACCAGCTTAGAGTTTAAGCCATAACATGTCCAATTGGAAAGTTTAGATCCTGAATTTTTATTTTATGTTTTATTTTTTTCCATTATACCCTCCTTAGTCTATATATGAATGTTTTATTGCCAAGCATGGAAGTGAGGGTATAATAGAAAAAATAAAACAAATAATAAAAAATTATGGTCTAAACTTTCTAATTGGACAAGTCACTAAGTTGATATAAATTTCAGGGGGTCAATAAAACATTGTACCCCCTAAATTTTTAATAGGGGTGAGCACCGGTTCGGTTCGATTCGGTTCAAAACTGAAACGAATAAGAAAAATCTAATTCGATCGAAAACCGAATAAGCAAAACCGAAATCGAACTGAATTAGACCATAACCGAACCAAACAAAACCGAATTAAATTGGTTCGATTTTCGGTTTATTCGGTTTTCCGATTTAATTGCGGATTTTTTTTTGTATATATATATATATATATATATATATATATATATATATATATATATATATATATATATATATAATATTTTCTTATTCGATTTTTGGTTTTAGACCGAAACCGAAATCCAATACCGAAACCGAATAAAAAAATTTAGTATTTTTAAAACTGAAATCGAACTGAATTTTTTTTAAACCGAACCGAATCTCTTATTCGATTCAGTTCGATTCGATTTTCGGTCCAAAACCGTATAATGCTCACCCGTAGTCTAAACTCTAATTAGCCCAAAAAATTATTTCTTGCCACTCCATGTCCATCCATAAATATCTAACCATTCCAATCCCTGAAAATTCAACAATTTGCAGGAAATAACCACCGCCACCACAGAGATTCTGCTCGTCCCCTTCCTGCACCTCGGCCACCTCTTCCCCTTCCCGGAGCTCTGCTCCAAACTTCAACATCTTACAAGATTAAAGAATGTGATTTTCTTCCAACAATTGAAGATCAAATTTTACAACTCAGTTTAACTCTATTTTGTATAGATACAAAGAAGTAAAAGCTATGGAATGTGGAGAGGTTAGTAGTATTTGAAATAGTTTAACTCTATTTCAAATAGATACCAAGAGTATTCCTAGATATGAAACAAATATATTTATTTGGTTAGGATAAGAAAATAAAAAAAAAGTAGAAAGTAACAAAAAATATTATAATAATAAACTTTATGATAATTAGTTCAACAAATAGAAATAAATAAATAGTAGTTATAATTAATTAATAATAATTAAATAATTTGATTAATAAATTAATTAATCTAATTATATAATAAAATAAATAAATTATCTCAATTAATAATTAATTATTTTATTTACTACTTGATTACTAATAATTAGATAATTCAGACAAATTCAATCCAAATATAAAAATTAATGATACATCACTTTTTAGCATTCATGTGTCGGACACAAGTATCAAAAAAAAAAAAATCACAAAAAAAACACATATAGGACATTCCATGAACACACAAAATATATGTTATGTCTATCGTGTCCTTACTTATTATGCCGTGCCATTTTTGTTGTTATGTAACGAAAGTCCAAATCTAAATCTAAGTATAAAAATTAATGCCAATAAATTTTATTATACTAACAACTAACACTAATTAAGAAAAAATAATTCATATTTAAAATGTCAACTTAATATCAATTGATTGTTGATTGCTTATTTATTACTTTAGTTTTTTAACGAGTTTTAACTAAATATTAAATAGAATAATAAAAAAAAAATTTTTGGGCCCACCATTTTTGTATTGGAAAACTCACAATCCGAAGGCTATGTAACGTGCTTCCATTGACAAAAAAACAAAATACAAATGCCAGCTCAGCTAATAGCATCCGCAATTATTTTTTCAATCAATGAGAAAATGTCACGTGGATTTCGAACTTACCCACGATCTCCAGTCGATTTGCGTAGAAGCATCAAGTTAGAATCCAAAAATGCAATTGGAGAAGCCTTCTCCTATTTCCTAAAATGCACATTCATCCATCAGTTTCTCATGAATCATGAATGCCCAGATGCAACTACTTTTTACACGTAACCAAACGGGTCATTAAGAAGTAGGAAATATTACTTTTTCCTTTCGGAATATAAATTCTAAAAGCACTACATAAATTATTTAGCACAGTTTAATTTTTTTTTTTAATTTATTTATAAGTTTGTTATCTAATATTTTTTATTTGAGGGCAGTCCAAATCTTCGTATAAAAGTCAATAATTTCTATTTTTAGTTAATTTTTTTTTCTAGAACTGTCACAATATTAACAGTCCTTCCAATTGGAAGGACTGTCAACATTGTTACAGTCATAAATAATTAGGACTGTAAAAAAAATTGACAGTTCTTCTAACTGTCAACATTGTTACAGTCATAATTATTAGGTCCTTCCAATTGGAAGGACTGTCAATATTGTGACAGTCCTTCCAATTGGAGGGACTGTCAACTTTGTGACAGTTCTAAATAATTAGGACTGTAAAAAAAATTTGATAGTCCTTCCTGTTGGAAGAAGTGTCAATTTTGTTTACAGTACTAACAAAGAGTAAAAGAAGAAGAAGCAGCAACAACATCATCAAGGGCGGGGGCGTGCGGCGGCGAGCAGGGGCGACGTGGCGCAGAGGTGCGGGCGGATGGTCGCGGGGTGCGGGGGCTGCACAAGGCGAATGTGCACGGGGCGGGCGCATGTGGGGTGCGGGGGCTGCACGGGACGGACGCGTGGGGGGTGCGGGGGGCTGCGTGCGGGGGTGGGCCGATGACTAATCCGAAGTACTGCCAATACCATCTATACGTCCACCATACGACGCAAGATTGCTACACATTGAAGCGGTACATCCAACGTCTGCTCGACACCAAGGCCCTCACCTTGGATTTCGATGATAAAACAGTTGCCGCTAACATGGTATCTCTCCAGTTCGGTAACTTTCCGACAACGGAAGCCCAATACGGAGTGATCCTGATCCCCAGGACAACAATGGAGGTTGTCAATCTCCCCTCAGCTAGTGATCAAACAGTCGGGCTGATACCTCTCACCACATCACGGGGGGAGGTCATGTGGGTTCATCCAGATCTTGCTCCAGACTTGACGCAACAGGCAACACCTCCGCCACCAAGTCCAAGGGAAATAAGTCCAAGTCCTGCTACACAAATTTTCTCTCTTCCGAAGAAGCTATAGCAGGAAAGAGAAGGTTATGACTGGCGTACCAACGAGAGTACGATATCCCTGACGATGGTGCGCTCCCAATTGCCGCACCTACAACATCCGATCCGGGTCCATCCCAGTCTCCGACAGAGGACAAGTCCAAGTAGAAAGAAACTCTCTTCGATAAACCGCTGCACAAAGATACAACTCAGGGGCTGGAGAAGCCCTACAACTTTGACATATCTTGGCACAATTGGCCAATACCCCAGCGAAGTTGTCACTATTCGAGCTTCTCCGACTCTCCAAAGACACCCGTATTGGTCTGAGTGAGGCATTGCAGAATGTCGACATGCGCAGGTCAAGCCGCCAGCTAAGGATCCTGCCGCATGCCCCCACTGCAATAATGTGATGGAGGCGATACCCAACATCACGTTCTCGCAACAAGACATGTTACTAAAGAATAATAGGCACGATCGACCTCTGTATTACTCATGGTACATCGGCTCCATCAAGGTGGATCAGATGCACATCGATCCCGGTTCGTCAATCAACATCATCCCTCGGAGTGTGCTTCAGACCTTGGGTATCCCGATGCATCGCCTGGCAGCAACCGATACTACCATCAATGGCTTCAATGCAGGGAGGAGCTACCCTCTGGACAAGATTCGCTTGAAGTGTCAGATCGGCAATTTGAAAACAGAGGTCACCTGCTACGTCATAGACGTAGACGTATCCTACAATATCCTGTTGGGACGTCAGTGGTTACACCAGTACATGATCGTACCATTGACACTGTACCACTGCTTGAAGTACGTGGACGATCATAGCATCGTCAAGATAGAGTTTGCCAACGTTGATCCATTCAACGGGGTTGATGCCTATTACTCTGACTCGATCCTCTACAAGCAAGTCCACCAAGATGAAGGTAGAAATGATGCCGACGATGAGGCAGAGACTGGGACAACATCGGATGATCCCTTGAGAGTCCATCTCAAAGCATGCGCTCCCGACACAACACCTCCCCTCTTGGTGAAACTGTACAAGAAAGCACCTGAATCTATGGTCGTTCGCCTTCGTAGACCGAGTCGACCACTGAAGGAAGATCCGACCCCTACTACGACTTCCGAACCTCTAGTGGTAAAGATGCGTAGGAGACCTCCGAAGTCGTCGCTCGAACTGGGGGTAGATCTCAGGAAGGATGAACTGAAGGAGTAATATAGCCGCTCATGCTAACGTCCCTTCTCCTGACGATGTAATTCCTGAGGATAAGATACAATATTTTATGAATGAAGGGCTATCTTTGAACTACTCGGATGTTGCACATCTCAGCACATTATATTCCATTGAGCACGGCCTAGGCTTGCACCTACATACACATGTGACTACCATCTATGCAATGAACCGAATTCTCCCCAGTCTAAACTCCTACTTCATAGTTTCAGCAAGGAAGATGTGAGACAAACTCATTATCTTTGATGGAGTAGAAAGTACCAAATCCTCCGTCCCAGAGGAACTGGAGCCAGAACTCGACACCGATAAAATACCACTTTACCGGTACAGCTCCCAAACCAAGCACCTTATCCAGAAGATGTGATACGACCTGAAAGCCGCTAGGAACTTAAACTACGGCAAAGGCCGACGGCTACCTCTGCGTCTGTAGGCTCCTGCAGGCAAATTCGAGGATTACTACCATAAGACCAAGCATCACTTAGGGTACGTCATGCCTCCCACGTCCCCCGAAGACTCGGATGAAGAATATGAGCTGCACTCTCATACTTCAAAAACTTCCGCTTGAGACTCCAATATCATTATCGGAGAGATGCTCAAACAAATATTGTCTGCCAACATGGTGTCAGCTGACCCTGAGGAAGACGACAAGGACCTACCTGAACTCTTTGAAGTAGAACCATGGGCCCAACGCCTAGACTCACAATAGAAGATGCGGTTCGAGTAACGGAAACCTCCTATTGAGGACAAAGTCATAAAAATCGATCTGGACGATGAATCCTCCCCTAAACCTATTTTCATCAGCAAAAGTCTGTCCGATGAGGATCGAGAATCCCTACTACAGCTCGTCAGGGAGTACATCAATATCTTTGCCTGGAGTTACGAAGATATGTCGGGACTGGACCCCCAAATCGAGGTCCACAAACTCAATATCTTGCCAAACGCTAAGCCGATCAAGCAACATTGGTTCTGGTCGGACATCATGAATGCCATCGAAGCTGAAATCAACAAACTGATAGCTAGTAGCTTCATCCGTGAGGAACAACATCCGGATTGGGTAGACAATATCGTGCCCGTCGTTAAAAAGAACGAAAAGATTCGAATATGCATTGACTTTCGTTATCTGAACGCGACATGTCGTAAGGAAAAGTTTTCCCTTCCGATCACAGATATAATGATCGACAACACTTGTGGCTTCGAGCGCATGTCCTTCACGAATGGATTCTCAGGTTACAATCAAATCAGAATATTTCCTGACGACGAGAAGCATATATCGTTCCAAACATTGATAGGAGTGTACTGCTACACAGTTATGCCCTTCATTCTGAAGAATACAGGTGCTACATACCAGCGAGATATGAGCACCATCTTCCATGAACATCTATGCAAGACAGTGGAGTGTTACGTTGATGACATCGTTGTCAAGAGCCTCTCCAAAGATGATCACCTCCGAGATTTGAAGACTGTGTTCGACCTCATGCGTGCGCACCAACTCAAGATGAATCCTACCAAATCCTTCATGGGAGTCTCCAGCGGCAAATTTTTGGCTTTTGTCATAAATTTGAAGGGTATCCACGTAGACCTCGATAAGACTAAAGCAATCCTTAAAATGCACCCGCCGAAGAACCTCAGAGAACTTTATGGCCTTCTAGGATGACTAGCATACATCAGGAGGTTCATATCAAACCTCTCTGAATGTTGTCATCCATTCACTCAGCTCATGAAGAAGGGAGTGTAGAAGCATGGAAAATATCCATCCATGCGTCCAACAACCATACGCCCCAAAGTAAAGCTCAGAAAATATTAGGTCGCAGAATCACCCTACGGCCCAATAAAGCGACATTTATGCGTCCCAATCAGTCGAAGCAGCTTTGGTCGCAAATGGACCTGACATGGCATCCTAACAACAGGATCGTCTCTGACACAAAATCCTGACAAAGAGGATTTTCTGAATGCCTCAAAAGACATAAACACACTAAATGACAGAAGTCTCACGTCAGCACAGAACTTCACTCTCGAGGGATCTTGTCACTACCACGTTCCGAAAACAGGGTTATTTTCAAATTTTTATAATATTTAATATTATGGTAGTTACAATTAAGTAATTGCATGATAAGTATATTTAATTTGAATAAATATGTGAGATGTGTAATTAAATATATAATTATATACAATGTTCATTTACTGTTTGAGCTGGTAGACTTGACCTAGAAGCCCAGTAGATGAACACCTGTCCGAATTATGGGATTATGTATTTAATTGTTTTATTTAGAATTAAATTGTTGGAGGTAGTAATTAATTACCGTAATTTATTTAATTGTTGCGCCCTGCCCTTGCTTCGATATTTGGAGCGCTACCCTAGCTTTTGCCTTCCAACAAATTTCACAATCTTGCCCTAGACATGCCCGCCTTCCATTCTGCTATTTTTTTTTGCTACTCATAATTATGTTCTCTGTACCTTATTTCTAGCCGCACAAAAATCGTCGCGGACGTTTATTTAATTCCTAAATAAATTCCTATTTTGTATCGTTGTGCGTTCCAATCAAAATTGGAGGCAATCTTGACCTATTTTTCGTGCGGCCCAAATTAGGGTAATATTCTGTTCTGAGTTTTCTTCACTAATGGTATTGATGACCCGACCTAATTTTGGCCCCAGGTACTCCTAATTAATTTTACAACACAGCTTGCATTTATTTCTAATTAATTTAAGGATACCATTTTAACCGATTCCGAAAATCCCAATTTAATTCCAGTGCCCTGCTATTTAAGCCCGTACCAAACACACAGTGCCCCCTGACCCTATAAACACCAGACACCGAATCGCCCGTCAAATTTTTATCATTTTATGCGTCTGTGCAAATACCCAAATTTAAGGGGGCTAATTTGCAAATTTGTATTTGGTGTCAACACCCCATTTGTTTAAACCAATGAAGGAGCCCTAATATTTAACTAAGTCTCTCACCCTCATCCCCACATGAAGAAACCCACATGTTAAATCTAGGCCATTCATTAATGAGTCAATCCTCACCCTTCATTTACACACCCTCTCTCCCTATTTAAAGTCCCATCATCACCCTTTCCATCACAAGCCCTAATCCCCAAAAACCTAGGTTTTCCCACCTCCTCACAAGCCTCCACCCTCAAACGTAGGTTCCCATTTTCTCCATTCTTTTTCTTTTCTTCTTCTCTTCTTCTTCTTCTTCTTCTTCTTCTTCTTTCCTTTAGATTTTTTTGAAATATGAAAGAGAGAGGGAAAACCCAACCCCTCACTCACTGTTCACTCATCCCACACCCGGCCGAGCCCATCCTCCCCCGGCGGCCCTCTGTCTGCTCCGGCGAGCTGCCCCAGCCAAGCCCCCGACCCGCCGGCCTGCTGCTAGCTCCGGCCAGCTTCCTCGAAGCCACCACGAGCACCACCACCTGAGTTCGACATCCAGCCACCCGCCGGCCTGTGCAACTCCCCTCGCACCACTGTCCCCGAGCACTGACACTGCGACTCCGGCCCGCTGCTGCTCGGCCAGCTCCCCGCTCCGGCGGTGCACCCCGCACCCGTACGGCTCCGGCCAAGTTCGAGCCACCCCCTGTAAGCTCCTCCCCTCTTTCATTGGGATACATAATATATACTATGTAATAGTATATATACTATGTACTAATATATATATGTATTCTATGTTAATGTATATATATTTGTATATATTAATTAATGTGTAGATATATATATGTATATAAATATGTATACGTATATTTGTGTATGTGTGTATACGAGTATTAGAATGTATTTTAGTATAAATACATATTGGTATAATATATGTTAATGTATGTTTCAGTATTTAATGTTATATGTTATATAATGTAAATCTGTATATATATATATAACCGTATTTTGGTATAAATATATATATGTAGATTTATATTTTCGTATTGGTATATGTATGCATATATATATGTTGTATTGGTTTATATATATATAAATGTAAATTGGTATACTTACCTGTATATAGTATAAGTATGATTTGGTATAATTATATATATATATATTTGATTGGTATAGATACAAATATATATTTTGGTATATAAATATATATTTATATACATCTATTTAGTGTATATACACATATACGTATTTTGTACAAATTACTGATAGGCACTTATATATATATATTATATACGTATTTATTGGTATATACTCTGAGTATAATATGTATATTTATATATGTATCCCTACTAGATGACCCTAGTTGACTAGTGCCATGCTTGGCATAGCCCTAAGGCCAGTGTATTTCTATTGTGTGTTAGTGTAGCATCTGATACAAGTGTTATATTTGTGATATGTTTATAGGACAGTTGGTTCATCCAGGAGATACTTTGGAACAGGACATCAGTAGTTACCAGCTAAGGACCCAAGGCAAGTACATTCTCTGATAATTTCTAATTGTTGATAATTTCTATAAGTTCAATAATCTAGAAATGTTACATCTGAATCCTTGACACTGTGCTACACGGACTAGTATATAGCTTGGATCTGCAGTCATGAGATGTTACATTGATTATCGTATTGGCATTGTACACGACATGTATATTAGACATCATACATGATAGATTGGACTTGCTCGTGTATCGTGACGTGTCATGGTTGGATCCACAGTACTAGTTGGGGGCGGGGAAGTAGTTAGTAAGAAATATAATCATAACCTTTTATTACAGTGTAGAACAATGTAAGTGTTAATCATGCCCTTCACATATGATTAGCCAGGCCCTATAGCTCTCGTACATGTTCCCAAGCCGATCACATTTCGAAGCTACTATTTCAAACACTTAGAATAGATTACAGTTCCCTATTTTAAATCATATACTACATCACCCGTATATGATACTGTACCTTGTTCTTTTCATTTTCATATATGCACTGACTGTATCATATTGCCTATTGCCTGTCTCTTTATTTTGCCATTGCATTTATTCACTGTCTTCTCAGTATCTAGTATCAATTGTTTATTGCTTTATAGTCCTTATCAATTAAATGGAACTGTTATTTGAGATTTGTACTTTGCTCCTTCCTGACTGGAAATATTTTTCCAGACTATGCCTTAGAGGATCGGTATCCAACACTTTATGGGCCATATGGTGAGTAGCTGCAACTTGGGCTTGGTAGTTTAGTTGTGATTCCGGGAGGTCTAGCCGGAATCACTAGTTTTTCTAGTTAGTTCTTTTAGTAGACTATTTGGTACCGGATTTGTCTCCGGCATGCTTGTTGAGATATGGATAATTGTTGAGTTAGATTATTACTTTAGACTTGTGTTGTATTTAATTTTATTTGTTCGATATCTTATCGTGCTGTAGTCATGTGATTGAGTATGTGTTCGTATTTTTTGTGTCATCCGTGCCTCCTTATGGAGATTGGATGCTTGTGTGAGATTGGCTAGATAGTATCAAGACCTTGACAGCGTTCTACCGCCGATGCTGCGGCGTAGGCTGGACGTACCCGCGTACTCGTGCCCCAATTCTGGGTGCGGGTCGTGACACGTTTTTAGTGGTGGCCCATGCAGGTCAGACTTCGCAAGTTGTGCGATGTCGTGGTAGTGTGGCATCCTTGTTACACTACTGCGTGCATGCGATAGAATCTAGGACATAGGATACTAGGATGAGAGCGAATACTCAATTACAATTCCTTGAGAGATTCCTGGGATGACCCCTGAGAATCTCATTATAAATTCTAATTTAAAACATTTCTCTTGTATTCCGTCCATTCTCACTTGTTGATATTGATTTGATTCTTGTTGATCAGTTAGTAAATTAGGATCTTGGTTCATTATAGAGTTTGATTTCTTATTAAGATAAATTTACAGACTAATTTATGGTATTATCTGATGACGTATGTCAATGAGGACAGTGAAAAGGATTAACATTAGAGCTATTGGACTACAAAAGGTGGATTTTAATTTTAATTTGAGGATTGAAAATAAATTTCAAATTTTAAGAATTTTGAGAAGTTGAGATATTATGTTATTAATATTTTATTTTTGAGGAATTTAGATTCAATTTAATGAACATAGACAAAACTGTAAAGATTTTTTGAAGTGATTAAGTTTCATTTCAGTATTTAAATAATTGACCTTGAGGAAAGTATATGCATTATTCGAGGAGTTATTTTGAGGAATTTATTTTGAGGATAAAAATTTTTATAGTGGAAGAGATATATTAGTATATAAGTAGATGAGGTGCATGTGTAAGGATCTGTTGGCTTAAGCATGATTGAGATAGCACTGCAAACTGACTTGGGTGTTCATCTAGGATTGTATTAGAGGGAGCATACTTAGTATGGTGTGTTGTATTTGATATGCACTTGAGTGATAAGAATAACTAGTATCAGCGATTGCAGTAGGTAAGAAAACTAGCAGTGAGTGTGCTTCTAGTAGAACTGTGGTACCTAAAGGGATAGAGGTATCAGACCATGGATGCATCGTTGACCTATGAAATCACAACTAGGATTATTCCAATCTATTTATCTTGAATGTTGCTTCTCTAGAACTTTACTGTCCTTCCTTGATGATATCGCATTTTTCCTTAATTGATTCTTTTAGGTCTGTCTTCAGGATGTCGCCGAAGACACGATCTATGAGAGCGAGAGCATCAGCCTTAGAGGGGTCTGCCACCTCTCCACCTGATGGACAGACATCCGTAGTTCCTCCTACATCTCCGATACATGTAGGAGTATCTGTACTTTTCGGGGATCCTCCACCCCCACCTGTTCAGAGGATTGCCGCAGCTGTGACGGACGACCATCCTCCTCCACCGACTCCGATTCCCGGAGGTTTGCCCATTGATGGGGCGCAGATGTTTACCTTGATCCAGGGCATGGTAGATGCCCAGAGAGTAACGGCAGATGCTCAGCGAGTTCAAGCTGAGGCTCAGAGGGTGCAAGCAGAAGCGCACCAGGCACAAACCGAGCTGATGAGAGAAAACATGGAGAATGCTCATCAGGTGACTCTCCAAGCCTTGGAGAGAGTAGCACAGTACCAGCAGTTTCCTGGCCAGCAGCAACAGAGATTAGGCACTATAGTGGACTTCAAAAGGATGATGCCTCGAGAGTTCAAAGGCACCGAAGGGATACTCTACGCTGACGACTGGCTAGAGGATATAGAGAGGAGCCTGCGATTGACCCAGATTCCGGAGAACTTGCAGATAGAAGCCGCTGGCAGTCAGATGTTCGATATTGCACTCACGTGGTATCGCACAGAGCCGAGACTTACTACACAAGGACTTACTTGGGAGACCTTCAAGGAGCTCTTCAAGGAGAAGTTCTTTCCCGACGTGGCATTGGGAGCCTTGGAAAGTCAGTTTCATGACTTGGTTCAAGGAAATATGTCGGTCGACGAGTACGCTGCAGAATTCTGTAGATTGAGCCGTTTTGCATCGTCTATGATTCGGGACCCAGGAGATCGAGCCCGAAAGTTTAGAAAGGGACTGACGAGAGAGATTAGGTCGCGTACTTCTGGTCGTCGTACCACTACCTTTGAGGATATCTTGATGGATGTCCAGATTGCAGAAGAGGATCTGGATCTCAGGCCTAGGAGGAGTCACAATATTTTTGGAGATACGAATGGTAGCACAGGACCAGCCAAGCATCCCCGTATTCAGCACCAACAGCAGTATCAAGTACCAGTTCATATTCAGCCATGGACATTTCAGCATCCACAGCAGTACCTGGTACCAGTTCATATTCAGCAACATCCATGGGCATATCAGTATCAACAGCAGTACCAGACACCAATTCATGTTCAGCAGGATCAGCAGCAGCCTCCGAGAGAGACATAGCAGACTTGTCATTTCTGTAAGAAGCCAGGTCACCTTTGGGAGAGCTGTAGAACGAGGCTAGGACTTTGTTTGCACTGCGGCGCTGCGGGACATCGAGTAAGGGATTGTCTTCTAGCCCCTTATCTTCCTGGCCAGCGCGCAACTTCAGATTATAGAGATCCAGTTAGGCTACCTGTGGAACCGTATATTGCTCAGTACCCGCGAAGGGAATCATCCCAGCAGGGCGGGGCATTTGCGATGACGGTCGAGGAGACCGATACTACAGGTAATGTGTTAGCAGGTCCTGTTCTTTCCTTCCTTCTGTTCCTATCTATTTGATTGATTGACTGATTCCCTAGTACTATAGCTTGTATGCATGGTTTTATTGTTAGAATGTAGTTAGTAGTACACCCTGACAGAGACTGCAATACCATGACAAAAGACACCATGACCGTACGTATTCCCCTTAGATTGTATGTTGTATGATTGTAGGAAAGATTTTTCTTAGACCATGATTATTGGGGTTTGACCATGACGAAGATTCATGAAGGGGTTATGACTTGACAAGAGAGACAAGGTGATTAAAATTCGAGGATAAACATCGATTTAAATAAAGGGTCAAGAATTTAACATGACAGAATTGATGATTTATTAATTTAGGAAGGATATGCTATGATTCAGGTTATCATTAGAATTTGAGGAAATTAAGGAGATTATCATATTATAACTATTTAATTGCAAGTTATGAATTTTTAAAAATTTATATTTGGATGTTGCATTTGGAGAATCCATAAGTATCGCATTGTTGAGCATTTTGAGGAAAGAGAAAATCGAGGAATAAAATCATTGATGGATTGATGTTTGAATTCAAACATTTTGGGACAAGATTTACATTTTCTATATGTGCATTGATTAAAATCAAATTAGAGGAGTGGATATTAAATTCTGAGTATTGAATTATTAACTAAAAATTTCGGAGAATTTTTGATTAAAATGGACTTTGATTTTATTTCGAGGATTTTTCAGGAATGCAATAATTTCAGAATTTTTGAAAAAAAAATTGTGAAAAGACATTGTGGATTATTACCTGATTTCGTGGTTGATAAATTTAAACTTTGAGGAAAATAATAATGTGTATGAATAAATGCTACTATGAGGATTTTAAATTTCGAGGACGAAATTCTTTTAAGGAGGGTAGACTTGTCACTACCATGTTCCGAAAACAGGGATATTTTTGACTTTTTATAATATTTAATATTATGGTAGTTACAATTAAGTAATTGCATGATAAGTATATTTAATTTGAATAAATATATGAGATGTGTAATTAAATATATAATTAAATACAGTGTTCATTTACTGTTTGAGCTGGTAGACTTGACCTAGAAGCCCAGTAGATGAACACCTGTCCGAATTATGGGATTATGTATTTAATTATTTTATTTAGAATTAAATTATTGGAGGTAGTAATTAATTACCGTAATTTATTTAATCGTTGCGCCCTGCCCTTGCTTCGATATTTGGAGCGCTACCCTAGCTTTTGCCTTCCAACAAATTTCAAAATCTTGCCCTAGACATGCCCGCCTTCCATTCTGCTATTTTTTTTGCTACTCATAATTATGCTCTCTGTACCTTATTTCTAGCCGCACAAAAATCGTCGCGGACGTTTATTTAATTCCTAAATAAATTCCTATTTTGTATCGTTGTGCGTTCCAATCGAAATTGGAGGCAATCTTGACCTATTTTTCGTGCGGCCCAAATTAGGGTAATATTCTGTTCCGAGTCTTCTTCACTAATGGTATTGATGACCCGACCTAATTTTAGCCCCTGGTACTCCTAATTAATTTTAGAACACAGCTTGCATTTATTTCTAATTAATTTGAGGATACCATTTTAACCGATTTCGAAAATCCCAATTTAATTCCAGTGCCCTGCTATTTAAGCCCGTACCAAACACACAGTGCCCCCTGACCCTACAAAACACCAGACACCGAATCGCCCGCCAAATTTTTATCATTTTATGCGTCTGTGCAAATACCCAAATTTAAGGGGGCTAATTTGCAAATTTATATTTGGTGTCAACACCCCATTTGTTTAAACCAATGAAGGAGCCCTAATATTTAACTAAGTCTCTCACCCTCATCCCCACATGAAGAAACCCTCATGTTAAATCTAGGCCATTCATTAATGAGTCAATCCTCACCCTTCATTTACACACCCTCTCTCCCTATTTAAAGTCCCATCATCACCCTTTCCATCACAAGCCCTAATCTCCAAAAACCTAGGTTTCTCTACCTCCTCACAAGCCTCCACCCTCAAACGTAGGTTCCCATTTTCTCCATTCTTTTTCTTTTCTTCTTCTTCTCTTCTTCTTCTTCTTCTTCTTCCCTTCTTCTTCTTTCCTTTAGATTTTTTTGAAATGTGAAAGAGAAAGGGAAAACCCAACCCCTCACTCACTGTTCACTCATCCCACACCCGGCCGAGCCCATCCTCCCCCGGCGACCCTCTGTCTGCTCCGGCGAGTTGCCCCAGCCAAGCCCCCGACCCGCCGGCCTGCTGCTAGCTCCGGCCAGCTTCCTCGAAGCCACCACGAGCACCACCACCTGAGTTCGACATCCAGCCACCCGCCGGCCTGTGCAACTCCCCTCGCACCACTGTCCCCAAGCACTGACATTGCGACTCCGGCACGCTGCTGCTCGGCCAGCTCCCCGCTCCGGCGGTGCACCCCGCACCCGCACGGCTCCGGCCAAGTTCGAGCCACCCCCTGTAAGCTCCTCCCCTCTTTCATTGGGATACATAATATATACTATGTAATAGTATATATACTATGTAGTAATATATATATGTATTCTATGTTAATGTATATGTATTTGTATATATTAATTAATGTGTAGATATATATATGTATATAAATACATATACGTATATTTGTGTATGTGTGTATACGAGTATTAGAATGTATTTTAGTATAAATACATATTGGTATAATATATGTTAATGTATGTTTCAGTATTTAATGTTATATGTTATATAATGTAAATCGGTATATATATATAACCGTATTTTGGTATAAATATATATATATGTAGATTTATATTTTCGTATTGGTATATGTATGTATATATATATATGTTGTATTGGTTTATAAATATATAAATGTAAATTGGTATACTTACCTGTATATAGTATAAGTATGATTTGGTATAATTATATATATATATATTTGATTGGTATAGATACAAATATATATTTTGGTATATAAATATATATTTATATACATCTATTTAGTGTATATACACATATACGTATTTTGTACAAATTACTGATAGGCACTTATATATATATTATATACGTATTTATTGGTATATACTCTGAGTATAATATGTATATTTATATATGTATCCCTACTAGATGACCCTAGTTGACTAGTGCCATGCTTGGCATAGCCCTAAGGCCAGTGTATTTCTATTGTGTGTTAGTGTAGCATCTGATACAAGTGTTATATTTGTGATATGTTTATAGGACTGTTGGTTCATCCATGAGATACTCTGGAACAGGACATCAGTAGTTACCAGCTAAGGACCCAAGGCAAGTACATTCTCTGATAATTTTCAATTGTTGATAATTTCTATAAGTTCAATAATCTAGAAATGTTACATCTGAATCCTTGACACTGTGCTACACGGACTAGTATATAGCTTGGATCTGCAGTCATGAGATGTTACATTGATTATCGTATTGGCATTGTACACGACATGTATATTAGACATCGTACATGATAGATTGGACTTGCTCGTGTATCGTGACGTGTCATGGTTGGATCCACAGTACTAGTTGGGGGCGGGGAAGTAGTTAGTAAGAAATGTGATCATAACCTTTTATTACAGTGTAGAACAATGTAAGTGTTAATCATGCCCTTCACATATGATTAGCCAGGCCCTATAGCTCTCGTACATGTTCCCAAGCCGATCACATTTCGAAGCTACTATTTCAAACACTTAGAATAGATTACAGTTCCCTATTTTAAATCATATACTACATCACCCGTATATGATACTGTACCTTGTTCTTTTCATTTTCATATATGCACTGACTGTATCATATTGCCTATTGCCTGTCTCTTTATTTTGCCATTGTATTTATTCACTATCTTCTCACTATCTAGCATCAATTGTTTATTGCTTTATAGTCCTTATCAATTAAATAGAACTATTATTTGAGATTTGTACTTTGCTCCTTCCTGACTGGAAATATTTTTCCAGACTATGCCTTAGAGGATCGGTATCCAACTCTTTATGGGCCATATGGTGAGTAGCTGCAACTTGGGCTTGGTACTTTAGTTGTGATTCCGGGAGGTCTAGCCGGAATTACTAGTTTTTCTAGTTAGTTCTTTTAGTAGACTATTTGGTACCGGATTTGTCTCCGGCATGCTTGTTGAGATATGGATAATTGTTGAGTTAGATTATTACTTTAGACTTGTGTTGTATTTAATTTTATTTGTTCGATATCTTATCGTGCTGTAGTCATGTGATTGAGTATGTGTTCGTATTTCTTGTGTCATCCGTGCCTCCTTATGGAGATTGGATGCTTGTGTGAGATTGGCTAGATAGTATCAAGACCTTGATAGCGTTCTACCGCCGATGCTGCGGCGTAGGCTGGACGTACCCGCGTACTCGTGCCCTAATTCCGGGTGCGGGTCGTGACAGATGTGCAGCACCACGTGTACATCACAACTAGCCCCATGCGTCCCAGACTCCATGCGTTCCATGCGTCTCTGGCTCCATGCGTCCCATGCGTCTCTGTTTCCATGCGTCCAAGGTTCCATGAGGTCCATGCGTCTCTGGCCCCATCTGTCCCAGACTCCATGCGTCCTATGTGTCTCTGTCCATATGTATTTCAAACTCCATAAAGACCAAATATTGCTGTTATAATATGAGTGATTCTCTCCAACCAAGTGTGGACCATGTGTCAAGATGACCAAGTCACGCCCACAACGGACGAGAACCACCCAGATCTTCAGCAGCAGAAAATCCCAACAAACGTCCACGTGACAGCCTGGCCTGCTCACGGTTACAGCTGTACCATGTTAAGGAGGCACACATGGCACCCTCTAGCATCCATGCGGCCCAACATATGCACGCTCAAGGATGACTATATATACCCAGGTGGCCTACCCAAACAAGGGGACACACTCACATGGGTCGCCAACACAGAGAGAGAACATACATAGACGAGCAAAGAGAGAACGTAAGCTTCTTTACCTTGCATCGGATTATCAACGGAGTAAAAGAGTCGCTGCACTTCTTAACCTCCATCATTACACCCCAGATCAAAATATTGTACTTAAATAATTCTGTTTAGGATTCTTTGTACTCTTTTTCGTTCCTTAAATACAAAGTTTGCAAGAATTTATTTAATGGCGAACAAGGAGTCTCCTTTGTTTGGAACGCAGAATGCCAGCGCACCTTCGATGACATTAAAGAGTATCTCATGAATTCCCCCAGTATTTGTGGCCCCCGTTATGGGAAGATCCTTATTTCTATATCTGCAGGCAATGGATCACTCCCTCAGAGCTCTACTATCCCAAAAAAGTGATGCAGGTCATGAACAAGCCATCTACTATCTAAGCAGAATGATGGCCGACACAGCACATATACAACCCTATTAAGAAGGAGTGCATCACTGTTGTGCCCTGCTCATAGGGTGCACTATATAAGGCTTGTGGCTCGATTGACTCAGTCGGAATTGAGTATGGAAAAACTTTACGGCGGAATCGATCACGGACAATGCAATGAACCTTTCCAATTGATAGATCGGCGTCTGTTGGAATGAGTCCAATAGTTTTCGTTAGATTTTTGGTTTGTTTTCTTGATTTTTGCTGCTTGGTTTTGATGAATGTATTTTCGTGATTGGTTTTCGATAATTGATTGTTTAGCCCTTTTTCATCGATTGCATGCATTCATTCTAGAGAACTCTGAGAGAAATGAAGACGGCAGTCTAACCAATTGTAGGTGCCAATGCATATAGACGCGTGACCGGAGCCTGAGCGAGCAAGCATTATTTTATCTCGACATTCTCTATTTGGTGAGCGGTTCTGTCCCTTCTTCTCTACTCCTCCATGCCAATAATCAATAATGTTCTCTTATAACTGTGCTAAGTCCAATGATCGATAAAGCCACTAATGCCATAAGTTTTATACCACTATTATAAATCAATGAATTACGTTAATAAGAGGGAAGTTCAATTATGTAACACATGGAAGGATATAATTATCATTTCGTGGTTTGGTGCCATACCTTAGTGCTAAACTGGAGTCTACGGACTACCAATCGAATCAATGAATAAGTATGCTGAAATGAGAATCGTTAAATATGCATTGCTGCTATAAATGTTTTAATACCTTATACTGCTATTTATGCTTATAATATAGTAGTAGATGCATTGTATGGTCATGGACAACTTGTGCACAAGATAGTAAATTTTCTCGAACGGGACCTGAGGCACCGGAGACCGTTTGGCCCAGGGGAAATAGTAGGGCTTTGGTAGCGCCGGGTATAAGCGAGATTCATTGAGGCTTGCTACCTGCTTTGAATGGCGCATCACACACCCATAGTCCTATACGACATGTCCATCGTGGTGATACACCACAAATGACCCAGTAGTAAAGAGTTGCATACTAATAATGTCTTATGCAGGGGCGATAAGAACAATCTTGTAGATCATACAGGAATAGCTATTGGCCGAAGTAAGAATTCCATATATGCAAAGCTTATATGTATTTTACTGCATGAACTGTTGCTTATGAACTATTGCCTATTGAAATATTGCATATATAATGTTGCCTATTAAACTTTTGCTTTAATTAAGAAGTGTTGGTTTAGGTGAATGGCCCAGTTCTGCTCATCAGTACAAGTTGAGTACTGGCCCACGTCTCTGTGGGTAAATCAGGTTACCGAGATACCGGGGGCGTTCAAGGGAGTTAAAGCTTTCGTTGTAGTCTTTTCAAGTTTCTTCCTATTTCAAAGTATTTTAAAGTATTTCAAAAGATTTCTAGTTGTTGCTTTCAAGTTTCCAAGGAAGTAATAAAGGGGCATAATGTATGGGATAAGAAAATTATTTTATGTCAGCCTATCAGTCTTTCTTTTATGCAAAGCTATGTAAGCCGTTCAGGTTTTTCCATTTCGGTGCTGAGAAAATTATACTTCGTTACATGAATCAATAAAAGAATTATTTTTTTCCTATACAAATGTGTGCTTTATAATCTGCTGCTGTATTGTGGAACTGTTTACAATTTTTTTTGACACAATGTGCACGTTCTTGCATTGTACAAGTGTAACCCCAGACTTGTACGATATCATGTCCAGTGAGGATGATCGGTTTTACCGAACTGAATACGAGGACGAATCGATTCTGTGGAACCATGGCGTGACATGATGGTATCAGAGCACGGTTTTATAGTTCCTCGGATTTCAAAAAATTAGTTTTCAAGTGGAAGTTCTCAAACAATAACGATTTTCTCAGATGATTTACTTTTCAATAGTGCTACATGAAATAATGTTCCATATAATAAGCCCATAAATATTTTATGAGTGCTAATAAAAATTATTTCTTTTGTAGATGACTAAGGGTGATAGCGCCAAGGCGACATCGGTGTCTGATCTAATGGAGAAAGTAATAAAAAATTTAGAGGCACAAAGGAAGCAGAGCGATGCACATCACAAGATGATTAAGGAACAACATCGTGAGCTTCAAGCGCCACTAACAAACCAGTTTTAAGCATGATTTGACGCGCAACAGCAGAAAGTTAATAAATTATCTCAACCGATGGCTACATTAACTGAGAATTACAACGAGACCGAAGTGGCTGTCACGAAAGAGAAAGTATAGTAGAAGTAGAGGAGACAGAACAACCTCCAAGAAAGCGATCAACATTCAAGTTTTCTGAATTCAAAAGATGCAATCCGCCTGAGTTCAATGGCAAGGCAGAACCAGAGGAAGTAATGGGCTTCCTAAAGACTTTGGAGGTAATCATCCGTATGTTGGATGTGCAAGGCACTAAAAGGGTAGATTGTGCGGCTGTGCAGCTGCGTCTCAAAGCAGAAGACTGGTGGGAGTCAAAGGGACAAGCACTGTGCAGTGCCAACCAAGAAGCCAAAGTCTCTTGGGAGATATTTAAGCAAGCGTTCATTGCACAGTTTATTCCACCAGCTGTCCGTCACAGGAAGAAAAAAGAGTTCGTAGTGCTCAGGCAGGGCAATATGTCCGTCAGTGACTACGAAGCAAAGTTCTTAAAGCGATCCAAGTTCAGTGGCTACATGATACCGAACGATGAGACAAAACGATTGCGATTCATTGAAGGTCTGAATGAGGGCTTACAGCGTGATGTTCTCAACCGAAAGTGTGCGACGTACCGAAAAGCCTATGAAGTGGCTCTCATGATGGAGAAATTTTATCCTCGAGGGGTAACACAGTACAACCATAGGAACAACTAAAAATGACCTATGGCAGCAAGGGGGTCTGATGCTTCCAAGCGTCAGAACACAAATGATAACAGGGGACCCTATCAGCGATCGTACTGTAACAGGTTAAAAATCGTAAAGGCGAGTGTCGGGCTGGATGTTTTAAGTGTGGCAGTTTGGATCACAAAGCTGCATGGTGCAATAGTGGGAGAAGAAATCAGAATCACGATCAATATTGCAATCAGAATCGTGATCAATAGTACAATCAGAATCATGGACAAGCGCCACGAGCTCCATAGGTGGCAGTTATGAATGCTCAGAAACCACGACCAGGAGGATAAGGTAGAGTGTTCGCACTGACTCAAGAAGAAGTGCTTGCCCCAAATACTGTCATAACAAGTATTTTTATTTACAGAGAAATACCTGCTCGTGTACTATTTGACTCTGGTGCTACACATAGCTTCATATCTTCTACATTTGCTAATGAACACAAATTTTGTAAGACACCGTTAGATATGAATCTTAGTGTCAACACTCTGTCCGGAATAGATGTGCCTACAAGTTTAATTTACAGGGATGGTTACATTTGTATTAGAAGAAAGTACGTATCCTTGGATTCAATAGTCCTAGTCGTCGCCGATTACGACAACATCTTAGGCATGGATTGGCTCGGGGCATGCAATGCGACAATTTACTATGCGAAGAAGAGAAAAGTGTTTCGTATTCCTGGCGAGGTAGAGTTCTCTTATGGTGGTATCGGCAAGACGACAAGTCTTATGCTATATTCGGGGTGTGAAGGGTACCTTGCTTCTGTGTGGGACACTCGGATGAAGGGCGCAGATTCAGGTGAAACTGAAGTAGTAGCAGAATTTTTTGACGTGTTTCCAGAGGAGATACCTGGAATGCCTCTAGACCGAGAAATTGAGTTCAGTATTGACACATTTTCGGATACTCGGCCGATATCAAAATCTCCATATCGGATGGCTCTTGCCGAATTGAAATAATTGAAGTCACAACTACAAGAGTAACTAGATCGTAGCTACATTCATCCCGGTATTTTATCTTGGGGAGCTCCAGTGTTGTTTGTGAAAAAAGAAAGATGGCATAATGCGTCTTTGCATTGATTATCAGGAATTAAACAAAGCGACGATCAGGAAGAAGTATCTGTCGTCAAAAATTAATGATCTGTTTGACCAACTTAAGGGTGCAACAGTATTTTCAAATATTGATCTTCGTTCAGGGTATCACCAGTTGAAGATCAAACTAGAGGATATTCCGAAGTCTACTTTTCGTACAAGATATGGATACTACGAATTTTTGGTTATGCCTTTTGATTTGACTAATGCTCCAGCGACTTTCATGAATATGCTTAATCGAGTATTCCGATCCTGCTTAGACAAGTTTGTCATCGTGTTCATCGATGATATCTTAATCTACTTGAGAGATAGAGAAACTCGCGTTGAACATTTAAGGACCGAACTACAGACACTTCGTGAACATCAGTTATATACGAAGTTATGCAAGTGCTAGTTCTGTGAGCAATGTGTCTTTCCTTGGGCACATTATTTCAGCAGATGGTGTATCAGTTGACCCAAAGAAAATAGAGGCAATGGTGGACTGGAAATAACCCACATCGGCTAGTGAGATCAGAAGTTTTCTTGGCTTGGCTGGCTACTATCAGAGATTCGTAAAGAACTTCATGAAGATTGTGTCACTTCTGACTCGCCTCACCCAAAAGGGAGTAGTATTCAAATAAACAGACGATCGTGAAAGCAGTTTCCAGGAACCGAAGTAGCAGCTCATCTCGGCTCCAATTCTTACTCTTCCAGATGGACCTGAGGGATTTCAGATATATAGCGATGCATCTTGGTTCGGATTGGAATGTGTTCTTACGTAGCATGGGAAAGTAATTATGTATGCCTCCAGACAGCTTAAACAACATGAAAAGAATTACCCGACGCATGATTTGGAACTTGCGACAATTGTGTTTGTGTTAAAATTATGGCAACACTATCTTTATGGAGTATCCTTCAAGATCTTTATGGGTCACAAAAGCCTTAAGTACATATTCACGCAAACGGAATTAAACTTGAGGCAACGACGATGGCTGAAATTGATAAAGGATTATGACTTGACGATTGCTTATACGTCGGGAAAAGCAAACGTTGTGGCAGATACATTGAGCCAGAAATTTATCGTATCATTATCTTTGTCAAGCAGGTTACTTCGAGAGTTGGAAGAAATGATCATCGAATACAAAGTCCATACACAGGTAGCACAGCTGGCTCAATTGCAATTCGAACCAAACTTGCTCAAAAAGATCAAATTCGCGTAAGAGGATGACCAATTCCAGCAGAAGATACGCGAGTTGATTTTAGCAGGAAAGGCAACCGATTTTGTGGAACGTGAGAATGGAACGTTGTGGCTTAAGGGAAAAATATGTGTACATAAGGATGATGAACCCAGGAAGGAGATACTGACTGAGGCTCATTATCCTAAGTATTTCTTGGATCCAGGAAGCACCAAAATGTGCAAGGATCTACGCATAATATTTTGGTGGCATGGCATGAAGAAAGATGTGGCATTATTCATGTCACAATGTCTGGATTGTCAACGTATGAAGGCAGAACACCAGCGACCCGGCGGAGAGTTGCAAAACCTCGCTATTCCAGAATGAAAGTAGTAGGACATCTCAATGGATTTTATAGTGGGCTTGCCAAAGACGCCAAAGAAAATTGATGCAATTTGGGTCATCGTGGATAGACTGACCAAGTCGAATTATTTTATAGCAATAAAAAATACATGGAGCACTGACCGGTTGGCTCAAATATACTTAGATCAGATTATCCCATTACATGTAGTGTCAGTCTAAATTGTGTCGGATAGGGATGGACGGTTCTTGTCTCAATTCTGAAAAATCCTTCAGGCGGCAATGGGAACCAAGTTGCATTTCAGCTCGACATACCATCCGTAGACTGATGGACAAACTGAAGGAGTAAACCAAATTCTAGAAGATATGTTGCGACTGTGCGTGCTAGATTTGAAGGCAAGTTGGAATACCTATCTATCGCTGACAGAGTTCGCTTATAACAACAGTTATCAAGCGAATATTCAGATGGCCCCGTATGAAGCATTGTATGGACGCAAGTGTCGATCGCCGATATGTTGGGAGAAAGTCGGTGAATGATAAGTACTCGGACCAGAACTTATTGAACAAGCCATCAAACAAGTTCGCATGGTTCGAGAAAATATTTGAGTTGCTTAAAGTCGTCAGAAAAACTACGCGAATGTACATAGGCGACCTTTGGAATTCATAGAGGATGATCATGTGTTCCTAAAGGTGACACCTATGCGAGGTGTGATGCGGTTCAACGTCAAAGGGAAGCCGAGTCGACAATTTTTTGGACCTTTCGAGATTCTAGATAGGGTGGCACTAGCGGCTTATCGACTTGCACTACCTCCTGCTTTCACAGAAGTGCACGATGTCTTCCATATTTTCCAACTAAGAAGATACGTTCATGACCTGAGTCACGTAGTGTACTTCGATCAGATTGAGCTAAGTGCCGAGCTATCTTACTCGGAATAACCAGTTTAGATCCTAGATAGGAAAGAGAAGACCTTACAGAATCGATTAGTGGCTTTGCTCCGTGTATTGTGGCAGAATCATGCTGTCAAAGAATCGACATGGGATCTTGAGGAAGAGATGTGGAAGCAGTACCCTTCCTTATTTGATACCTTTGGTTTAAGTTTCGGGGACAATTTATTTTTAGTGGTATTTTTTTCTTAGTGGCATATTATGTAGTGCCCCGCTCCTAGCAGTACACTATATAAGGCTTATAGCTTGATTGATTCAGTCGAAGTTGAGTATAGGAAAACTTTACAGCAAAATCGATCACGGACAATGCAATGAACCTTTCCAATTGATGGACCGGCTTCTGTTGGAATGAGTCCAATAGTTTTCGTTGGATTTTTGGTTGGCTTTCTTGGATTTTCGTTGCTTGGTTTTGATGAATGCATTTTCGTAATTGGTTTTCGATGATTGATTGTTTAGCCCATTTTTATCGATTGTATGCATTCATTCTAAAGAACGCTAAAAAAAATAAAGACGATAGTCTAACCAAATGTTGGTGCCAATGGAGATAGACGCGTGACCGGAGCCTGATCGAGCAAGCGTCCTTTTCTCTAGGCATTCTCTATTTGGTGAGCAGTTTTATCCCTTTTTCTCTAATCCTCCATGACAATAATCAATAATATTCTCTTGTAACCTTGCTAAGTCCATTGATTGATAAAGCCACTAATGCACAAGTTTTATACCACTATTATAAATTAATGAATTGCATTGATAAGAGGAAAGTTCAATTATGTAACACAGGAAAGGATATAATCATTTTTCGTGGTTTGGTGCCATGCCTTAGCAATAAATTGGAGTCTACAGACTACCAATTGAATCAATGAATAAGTATGCTGAAATAAGAATCGTTAAATGTGCATTGCTGTTATAAATATTTTAATACCTTACACTGCTATTTATGCTTATTATATAGTCGTAGATGCATTGTATGGTCATGGACAACTTGTGCACAAGGTAGTAAATTTTCTTGAACGGGACCTGGGGCACTGGGGACCATTCGGCCTGGGAGAAATAGTAGCGCTTTGGTAGCGCCGGGTATAAGAGAGACATTCATTGAGGCTTGCTACCTGTTTTGAATGGCGCATCGTATGCCCATCGAAGTCCTATACACATGTCCATCATGGTGCTACACCATAAATGACCCAGTGGGAATGAGTTGCATACTAATAATGTCTTATACAGGGACAGTAAGAATAATCATGTAAATTATACAGGAACAACCATTGGCCGAAGTAAGAATTCTATATGTGCAAAGCTTATATGTATTTCACTACATGAGCTGTTGCTTATGAACTATTGCCTATTGAAATATTACAAATATAATATTGCCTATTAAAATTCTGCTTTAATTAAGAAGTGTTGGTTTAGGTGAGTGGGCCAGTTCTGTTCACCAGTACAAGTTGAGTAATGACCCACGTCTCTGTGGGCAAACCAGGTGACCGAGATACCGGGGGCGCTCAAGGAAGTTAAAGCTTTCGTTGCAGGCTTTTCAAGCTTCTTCTTATTTTAAAGTATTTTAAAAGATTTCTACTTGCTGCTTTCAAGTTTCTAAGGAAGTAATAAATGGGCATAATGTATGGGATAAGAAAATTATTTTATGTCAGCCTATCAGTCTTTCTTTTATGCAAAGCTATGTAAGTCATTAAAGCATTTCCATTTCGGTGCTAAAAAAATTGTACTTTATTGCAATGAATCAATAAAAGAATTATTTTCTTCCTAGACAAATGTGTGCTTTATAATCTGCTGCAATATTGTAAAACTGTTTACAAAAGATTTTAACACAATGTGCATGTTCTTGTCTTATACAAGTGCAACCCCAGACTTGTACGGCATCACGCCCAGCGAGAACTATCGGTTCTGGGGAACCGAATGCGAGAAAAAATCGGTTATGCAGAACCGGGGCATGACAATCGCTCTGGTCTTCACCATTCAGAAGACCCGGCATTACGTGGCAGGACAAACCATCTATGTGATCTCGCAAGTTAATCCTCTCAGGGTCCTTATGACTTAACCGGAGCGCTCAACTCTCGCCTAGCCACATGGACAATACTGTTGTAGCCGTACGATATAATATTTGCCCACAAAAGGTGGTCAAAGGCCAAGCATTGGCAGATTTCCTGGCAGCCCACCATGTACCGAAAACCTCGAAACTCTACGAGGATATCCCAGATGAGGTAGCGGACTAGAACATGACCACAAGCACAGAAGCCGTTTGGCGAATGTTCTTCAACGGTGCTTCAAGAACAGGCCTCAAAGGCGATATCGTCACTGGCGTCGGGATAATACTAATTTTTCTATATAATCTGGTCATCAAACGCCCTTAATCGCTCACAGAGCCATGCTCCAACAATGTGGCAGAGTATAACGCTCTCGTCATTAGGCTCCCACTCGCTAAACAAGTAGGAGTAGACAACCTGGAGGTCTATGGCGATTCTAAGCTGATAGTCAGTCAGGTCCGAGGCGAGTACAAGGTCCGGCACGAAGACTTGATTCCTTACCACCAAGCCACGCTCAGAATAATCTCCCCCTTCGAGGGGTTCTTCATAGAGCACGTCATTCGACTGTAGAATATCGAGGCTGACGTCCTGGCCGACCTCGCTGCCTCTCTGACAGTACCGGTCAAAATCCATCAGCTGATAACAGTGGTCGGTCAAGAGCTGGTCTGTTCGAAAAGTATCTCTGCATGTTCCTAAGATACACAACAGAAGAAGATACCGACATCCAAGACTGGAGGCCCTCATTCATCGACTACGCAGTCTATGGAATTCTCCCTGAGAACCCAAATGAAGCCACTTCCATCAGAAGACGTTCTCTCAGGTTCTATTACGATACAGCTTCCAAAATGCTGTATCGTCGTTCCTACGATGGTCTTCTGCTATGATGCCTATCAAATGCAAAAGCAAAGTAGGCTCTCCGCGAGGCTCAAGACGGGGTTTACGGTGCCCATCATCCCGGACCCAAGCTACAGGACCATCTCCGGAGAATGGGTTGCTATTGGCCGACAATGATAGTAAAGGATGTTGACTATGCAATGAAGTGCCAAGCGGGCCAAATCTACGCAGACTTTATCCACCAGCCCTAAGAATAACAATATCCAACGGTAGTCTCTTGGCTGTTTGAAGCGTAGGAAATGGACATCATCGGGCCAATTAGTCCACCTTCTTCTAAGGGACATCAGTTTATCTTAGCTATCACCGACTACTTCTCCATATGGGCGAAAGCTGTTCCACTCTATAAAGTCAAGGCCTCAAACGTGATCAGTTTTGTCCAGCATCACGTTATATACTGTTTCAGCTTTCCATGGAGGATCATCCATGATAATGGTCTACAATTTGTAAGTCATGCTTTTTACCGCTTTTGTGACAAAAATTAAATCCAGAATGTAGCCTCAGCTGCCTACAACCCAGCAGCAAATGGTCTGGCAGAAGCATTCAATAAGACCATCATAAAGCTACTCAAGAGGTTCGTGTCAACCAATATGAGCGACTGGAATTAGAAGTTGGATGAATATCTTTGGGCATACCGCACAACGGTCCTAACACCTACTAGCAGTATACCATTCTCCTTGGTTTACGAAAGCAAAGCAGTCCTCCCACTCAAGGTCCAAATTCTGTCACTCCGAGTGGCTCTGTCCAACCAATTTATCGTTGACTACAATCACCGTTGACGGCTACAAGAGTTAGAAGCTCTCAACGAGAAATGTCTCTTAGCTCAACAGTGCATTGAGCTGTACCAAGCGCGCCTCTCAGGAGCCTTCAACAAATGGGTCAAAAAGAGGACTTACCAAGTGGGTGACCTTGTCTTGACAGTAAGAAGATTAATGTTTATGACCCACAAGACGGCCAGTAAATTCTAACATAAATGGGAGGGCCCGTTCATTGTGGAGTCCATGTTCTCCAACGGCGCCTACCGGCTCGCAAAACCCAATGTCGACTTGCTCATGATGCCTATCAACGACAAGTTCCTCAAAAAGTACTATGTCTAAGCTAGACTTGTACTCCTTTTACTATCAGCTGGACAGCCAAAATGTACAGTATACGTTCTCCGTTGTTCATCACCAGCAAGTGTGTAAGCACAAAATGCACTTCTCTTCTACAAAAGTTTGATGAAAGCTATTTTCTGTATTCATGAATCCTGAATACGCAACAGATAATGGATCCTTAAAAAGATCCCCAGCAGAGCCACCTTCAGGTTTATCCACACTTTCGGGTAAACTGCTCATAATCAGTTCCCTTGGGCATTAGTTCACGTACACATCACCTCTGAACTACTGTCATAACCGATTATCACCAGAAGGGTTTGCCATGTCCATATTATCTCTGAGCAAATATCTCTGTATGACTATTAATTTTTACGTCCATAATATCTCTGACATCGGTCGTCATCTAAACTTATCACCCGTGCTAAACTCTAAGTACGACAGCGGTATTAAGTCCACAAAACCTGCCATGTCTATATCACCTCTGGCAGGGCTTGTTTTGAACCTATTATTTGCACTTAGGTGCGCAAAAAATAATGGGGCCACAAAATCTATCACGTCCATATCACCTCTGATAGGGTTTTATTTCGAACTTATTACTTACACTCTAGTGCACAAGAAGTAATATGTCTACCAAAGATCCCCTAGTGGGATATCCTCAACAAAAATAAATAGTTCACGTACATAGTACCTATGAACTATGAGCTACCCATATTTCCCATCCAAAGAAAACAACCATGTCCATACTACCTCTTGCTCGTTTCCTTTTTCCTCCACAAAAACATCATGATACGCCTCTACCTCCAAAAAGAACTCCAGCATCAGGGGGCTACGGATCGGCGCCGTTCTTGACAAACCCCTCGGTGCGATAGACAATAGCCCTCCGCATCTTCTTTCACAAAATAGGGGGAAGCCAAGAGACAAAAGTTCTCTCTTTTTCCTAGCCTGCCTATTTATAGTCTCCTAGGGCACATGAGAAGATCTAGGCGATGAACCGAGCAGTTATGAGGATAAACCTGATGCCTCGATTTGTATGATCCTCATTTATCTACTCAGAATCTGTCATTGACTCAGAATCCCCAAGAAATCTCCTCGAAGATCGAGCCAAATCTTGGTATTTAATGATCTGACAGCCTGGCGAAAGCGCTTATACGACAACGTGCCTATGCGACATCACAACCATGCGACCAAAAGTTTTTGACCATGTTTCTTATTTAAAGTATTCCAAACTTGTCATTTTGGCAACTTTGAAGGGGGTCTTGTCGAAGTATGGAAAATCTAGATCCATGCGACTAATAAACATGCACCCCAAGATCGAATCATAAGAAATCAGGCTGCAGAATGACTATGTGGCCAGGTAAAAGTAGCATCCATGCCCCCAATATTGGACACATAAAGACCCAACACAGAAATTGTCTGATAAAGAATCCTGACAAAAAAAACTTTCTGAACACCTCGAAAGACGTGAGCACACTAAACGACAGAACCTCATGTCAATATGAACTTTACTCTTGACGGGTGTCAATGCCACATGTATAACACAACAAAGGTTTCATGCGTCTCTGGCCCTATGCGTTACAGACTCCAGGCATTCCATGTGTCTCTGGCCCCATACATTTCATGCATTTTTGGCCCCATGTATTTCAGACTCCATGCGTTCTATACGTCCCATGCGTCCAACGTGACATGGTTCCTTGAGACAATTTTTTGTTGTTGCGACTAAAGTAATTTTTACCAACTAAATATGGGCCACGTGTCAAGCTGACCAAGTCACGCAAATAAAAGACGAGAACCGCCCAAATCTTCAGCAACAACAAATCGCAACAAACGTCCATGTGGCAGCTCAACCTGGACTCAACTATATCCTGTTAAGGATGTACACGTGGCAGCCTACCCGTATTATGCGTCTATAATTGCAATCATATTCTGTTGAAGGAGACCCCTGGGGCCACCAAACAGAAGCACATGCGACACCTATAGTCCATCAACATGATGGCTATAAATATGAGAAACTTTGACGTTCCAAGGGCTAGTTTTTCTGCTTCAACGACCATACCCCTCAAAGCTAGCTATGTATATGCACACAAGCTCAAGAGAGAGAAGTGAGAAGAGAGTATCCTCATTCCATCATCAGACCGTCAATGGAGTAAAGGGGTCGCTGTAGTACTCGATCTCCATCGTCACATTCTCCAGATCAAAAAATATTGTACTTAGATTTTCTTTGTAGGATTTCTTTGTACTTTTTTGTTTGTTGTTGAACAAAAGTTTTTCAAACTTACTTTAATGGCGAGCAGTCATATCGAGAGGTTAGGTACGATCATGGTATTTTTGTGTAAGAAAAAGGAAATGAGCTAGAGGTAATATGGACATAGATATTTTCTTAGGATGGGAAACATAGACTGCTCATAGTTCAGAGATAATATAGACGTGAACTGTTTGCTTATGTTGGAGATATCCCACTAGGGGATCTTTGGTAGACATATTACTTCTTGCACACTAGAGTGCAAGTAATAGGTTTGAAACAAAATCCTATCAGAGGTGATATAGACGTGATAGATTTTGTGGCCTTAACACCATTGTCGTACTTAGAGTTAAGTACATGTGATAAGTTTAGATGACGACCGATATCAGAGGTATTATGGATGTGATAATCGATAGTTATACATATATGTTTGCTTAGAGGTAATATGGACATGGCAAACCCTAGTCATATAGAAAGATTTTTTCAGAGGTAATATGGAGATGGTAAACCCTGCTGGGGGTGACGGTTAGGACAATAGTTTAGAGGTGATGTGGACGTGAACTGTTACCTAAAGAAACTGATTATGAGTGGTCTACCCGAGAGTGTGGATAAACCTGAAGGTGGCTCAGCTGGGGAGCTTTTAAGGATCCGCTGTCGGTTGTGTATTCAGGATTCCTGAATACAAACAATGGCTTTCATCAAACTTTTGTGGAAGAGAAGTGCATATTGTGTTTACACACTTGCTGGAGATGATCAACGAGAAATATACACTATACATTTAGATTTTTTAGCTGATAGTAAAGGGAGTACAAGTCTAGCTTAGACATAGTACTTTTTGAGGAACTTGCCGTTGATAGGCACCATTAGCAATTTGCCATTGGGATTTACGAGCCGGTAGGTGCCGTTGGAGAACACGGACTCCACAATGAAGGAACCCTCCCATTTAGGTTAAAATTTATCGGCCGTCTTGTGGGTCATAACCATCAGTCTTCTTACTGTCAAGATGAGGTCACCCACTTGGTAAGTCCTCTTCTTGACCCGTTTGTTGAAGTCTCCTAAGAGGCGCGCTTGGTATAACCCAATAAATTATTAAGCTAAGAGACGTTTCTCGTCGAGCACTTTTAACTCTTGTAGCCATTGTCGGTGATTGTAGTCAACGATCAATTGGTTGGACAGAGTCACTCAGAGTGACATAATTTGGATCTCGAGTGGAAGGACCGCTTTGATTCTGTAAAACAAGAAGAATGGCGTACTGCCAGTAAGTGTCAGGACTGCTGTACAGTAGGCCCAAAGGCACTCACATAGCTTCTCATTCTAGTCATGCTTATTTGATGACATGAACTTCTTGATTAGCTTTATGATGGTCTTATTGAATGCTTCTGCTAGACCATTTGTTGCTGGGTTGTAGGCAGTCAAGACTACATTATGGATTCGGTTTTTGTCACAATATCGATAAAAAGCATAACTTGCAAACTATGGACCATTGTAGTGGATTATCCTCCGTAGCAAGATGAAGTAGTATATGATGTGATGCTTGACAAAGCTGATCATGTTTGAGGTCTTGACTTTAGCGAGTAGAACAACTTTCGCCCATTTGGAGAAGTAGTCGGTGATAGCCAAGATGAACCAACGTCCCTTAGAAGATGGTGGACTAATTGGCCCGATAATGTCCATTCTCCATGCTGCAAATAGCCAAGATTCTACCGTTGGGTGTTGAGATTCTTAGGGCTGGTTGATAAAGTCTGCGTGGATTTGGCACGTTTGGTACTTTCTCGCATAGTCAACAGCCTCCGCTACAATTGTCGGCCAATAGTAACCCATTCTCCGAAGACGGTCCTGTAGCTTGGGTCCGGGCTGATGGGTACCACAAACCCCATTATGAGCCTCATGAAGAGCCTTCTTCGCTTCTGTATTTGATAGGCATCGTAGCAGAAGACCGTCGTAGGAACGACGATACAGTATTTTGGTAGCCGTATCATAATAGAACCGGAGGGAACATCTTCTAATAGAAGTGGATTCCTTTGGGTTCTCGGAAAGAATTCCATAGACTGCATAGTCAATGAATGGGAACCTCCAGTCTTAGATGCCGGTGGCTACTTTCGCTGTGTAGATTAGGCACATGCAGAGATTATTTTTTGAGGAGACCAGCTCTTGACCAACCACTATGATCAGCTGATGGGTTTTGACCGGTACTGCCAAGGATAAAGCGAGGCCGGCTAGGGCGTCAACCTCGATGTTCTGCGTTCGAGGGATGTGCTCTATAAATAATTCCTTGAAGGTGGATATTATTCCGAGCGCGACTTGGTGGCAGAGAATCAAGTCTTCATGCCGGACTTTATACTCGCCCCGGACCTGACTGACTATCATCTTGGAATCGCCGTAAGCCTCTAGGTATTCTACTACTACTTGTTTAGCGAGTTGGAGCCCAATGACGAGAGCGTTGTACTCTGCCATAATTTTGGAGCATGGTTCTGTGAGCGAGTAAGCGCGGTTGATGACCATATTGTATGGGAAAATCAGTATTATCCCGATGCTAGCGACGATATCGCCTTTGGGCCATGTTCTTGAAGCACCATCGAAGAATATTCGTTAAATGATTTTTGCCCTTGTAGTCATGTTTGAGTCCGTTACTTCATCTGGGATCTCCTCGTAGAGCTTTAAGATTTTTTGTACATGATGCACCGCCAGGAAATCTGCCAATGCTTGGCCTTTGACCGCATTTTGTGGAAAAAATACCATATCATTGGGCGACAAAAGTATTACCCATGTGGCTAGGCGAGATTTGAGCGCTCCGGTTTTAGTCATAAGGACCCTGAGAGGATTAACTCGTGAGATCACATGGATGGTTTGTCCTGCCATGTAATGTCTGGTCTTCTGACTGTCGAAGACCAGAGCGAGGCACTCATTCTTAATGGGGTTGGATCTGTGCTCTGCACGACCATCATTCTGTTAAGATAGTAGATGGCATATTCATGACCTACATCACTTTGTTGGGCCAGTAGATCTCTGAGGGAATGATCTATTGCCCGCACATATAGCAAGAAGGGTCTTCCCACAATGGGGGCCACCAATATTGGGGGTTCATGAGATACTCCTTGAAGTCGTCGAAGGCTCGCTGGCATTCTTTGTTCCAAACAAAGAAGACTCCCTTCTTCATGACCTGAATGAACGGCTGACAACGTCCAAAGAGGTTTGATATGAACCTCCTGATTTATGCCAGTCTTCCTTGAAGGCCACGAAGTTCTCTGAGGTTCTTCGGCGGGTGCATTTCAAGGATTGTTTTAGTCTTGTTGGGTCTACGTGGATACCCTTCAAAGTTATGACAAAATCCAGAAATTTATCGCTAGATACTCCTAGGAAGTATTTGGTAGGATTTATCTTGAGCTGGTGCGCACGCATTAGGTCGAACACAGTCTTCAAGTCTCAGAGGTGATCATTTTTGGAGCGACTCTTCACAATGATGTTATCAACATAACACTCCACTATCTTGCGTAGATGTTCACATAAGATAGTGCTGATAGCTCACTGGTATATAGCACATGTGTTCTTCAGACCGAAGGGCAGGACTATGTAGCAGTACACTCCTATTGGCGTTTGGAACGATATATGCTTCTCGTCGTTAGGAAACATCCTGATGTGATTGTAGCCTGAGAATCCGTCCATGAAGAACATGAGCTCGAAGCCACCAATGTTGTCGATCATTATGTCTGTAATCGGAAGGGGAAACTCATCCTTAGGGCATGCCGTGTTCAGATCACGAAAGTCAATGCAAATTTGAATCTTTTCATTCTTTTTGACGATTGACACGATTTTTGCCATCCAATCTAGATGTTGTTCTTCGTGGATGAAGCCACTAGCTATTAGTTTATTGACTTCAGCTTCGATAGCATTCATGATGTCTGGACGAAACCACCGTTGTTGTTGCTTGACTGGCTTAGCATTTGGCAAGATATTGAGTTTCTGGACCACGATTTGGGGGTCTAGTCCTGGCATAACTTTGTAACTCCAGGCAAAGACATCGATGTACTCTCTGACGAGATATAGGAGGGATTTTTGATCCTCATTGGACAGACTTTTGTTGATGAAGATAAGTTTAAGGGAGGATTCGTCGTTCAGATCGATTTGTATGACTTCATCCTCAGTAGGAGGTTCCCGTTGCTCGAACCGCATCTCCAATATGAGTTAGGTATTTGGCCCACGGTTCTATTTTAAAGAGTTCAGTAGCCGTCGACCTTTGCCATAGTTTAGGCCCCTAGCGGCTTTCAGATTGTATCCCATCTTCTGGATAAGGTGCTTGATTTGAGAGTTGTACCGGTAAAGTAGTATTTTGTCGGTGTTGAGTTATGGCTCCAGTTCCTCGAAAATGGAGGATTGGGGACTTTTCACTCTGTCGAAGATGACGAGTTTGTCTTCCCTCTTCCTTGCTGGAACTATGTAGTAGAAATTTTGACTGGAGAAAAATTAATTTACTGCATAGGTGGTAGTCACATGTGTATGCATGTACAATTCTAGACTGTGCTCAATGGAATACAATGTGCTGAGATATGCAACATCCGAGTAGTTCAAAGATAACCCTTTATTCATAAAATAAGGTATCTTATCCTCAAAAATTACATCGTCAAGAGAAGGGACGTTAGCATGAGCGGCTACGTACTCCTCCAGTTTGTCCTTCCCGAGCCCTACCCCCAGTGCGAGCAAAAACTTCGGAGGTCTCCTGTGCAGCTTTACCACTAGAGGTTTGTGTCGGTTCTTTCTTCAGCGGTCGACTAGGTCTATAAAGGCGAATGACTAGAGGTTCAGGTGCTTTTCTGTGCAGTTTTACTATGAGGGAAGGAGCTGTGTTGGGAGCGCGTGCTTTGAGATGGACTCTCAAGGGCTCGTATGATATTTTCCCAGTCTCTGCATCATCGTCGGCATCATTTCCACCTTCATCTTGGTGGACTTTCTTGTAGAGGATCAATTCAGAGTAATAGGCCTCAACCCCTTTGAATGGATCAACGTCGACAAACTTCGTCTTGACGACGCCACGATCGTCCACGTACTTTAAGCACTAGTGGAAGGTTGACAGCACGATCATGTATGGATATATCCACGGACGTCCCAACAAGATGTTGTAGGATACGTCTACGTTTATGACGTAGCATGTGACCTCTATTTTCAAATTGCCGATCTGACACTTCAAACGAATATTTCCCAGAGGGTAGCTCCTTCCTGCGTTGAAGCCACTAATTGCACTATTGATTGCTGCCAGGCGATGCATCAGGATGTCCAAGGTCTCAAGCAGACTCCACGGGATGATGCTGATTGACGAACCATGGTTAATGTGCATCCGGTCAACCTTGATGGTGCCGATGTACCCTGTGTAATATAGAGGGCGATAGTGCCTATTGTTCTTTAGCAACATGCCTTATTGCGAGAATGTGATGTTGGGTATCTCCTCCATCACATTATTGCAGGGGGGATATGCGATAGGATTCTCAGATGGCGACTTGACATGCGCCAGGTAGGTGTCGGCATTCTGTAATGCCGCACTCAGAGCATCCCAAGTGTCTTTGGAGAGTCAGAGGAGCTCGAATAATGACAACTTCAATGGAGTATTGTCCAGTTGTGCCAATATGTCAAAGTTGTAGGGCTTCTTCAGCCCTTGAGTTGCATCTTTGCTCAATGGTTTGTCGAAGCAAGTTTCTTTGTCATTCCTGTTATAGCTGGACTTGTCCGCTGCCGGTGGCTGGGATGGACCCGGATCGAATGTTGTAGGTACAACGATTGGGATTACACCATCATCAGGAATATCGTACTTTCATTGGTATGCCAGTCCTGACCTTGTCATTCCTGCTATAGCTTATTCAGAAGGGAGAGACATCGTGTAGTACGACTTGGACTTTTTGCCCTTGGACATGGTAGCAGAAGGTGTTGCCTGTTGCATCAAGTCTGGAGCAAGATCTTGATGAACCCATATGACGCCCCCCCGTGATATGGTGAGAGGTATCATCAAGGCTGTTTGGTCACGAGATGGCGGAAGATTGACAACCTCCATTGTTGTCCTGGGGATCGGGATCACTTCGTCTTGGACTTCCGTTGCCGGAAAGTTACCGAACTGGAGAGATATCATGTTAGCGATTGTTTTGTCATTGAAGTCCAAGGTGAGGGACTTGGTGTCAAGCAGACGCTGGATGTACCATTTCAGTATATAGCAATATCGCATCGCAAGGGGGACATATCGATGGTACTGGCAGTACTTTTAATTATTCATATCGACTGCCTCAATATGACGCTTGACATCGGGGAGACGAAGCTTATTTCCTTTCTTTAACGCATCAAATATTCTTATGACCTCATCATCTTCGAAAGAATAAGTTTTATTGGCGACGAAAGCCCGCTTCCCCTTACCATCCCGGGCGCTATTATCGTTGTTGTTGTTGTTGTTGTTGTAAGGGCATTTTCCCCTATCATTATCGACGGAGATCTGTATTCCCAAGAGACGAACGTCCTTTACTTTTTTCTCAGTACTGACAACATTTATGATGGACGTCGTCCAGTCTTTAAACTAAGAGTCGTCCATCTAGAGTCTGACTGTGAAAAGAAGATTTTTCTGGCAGGTGTCCATTAGCGTGGACTCAGGGTCACCAGAGGGTAACTTTCGCATCGCTTGCCTGTACCGCTCGATGTATTGCGTGATGTCCATTAAAGATGACATCGTTATATCGTTTCTTTCGTCGTAAAATTGAGCAAGAAAAATATATTTGAGATCGTCAAACGACAAAATACAGTTGTCCCGGAGGCTGCAAAACCAATCAAAATCTATTCTAGATAGTGTCCCAACAAAGAGCTTGGTTAAGAGGACATCGTTGCGAGGCAGATGACCCGTTGCCATCTCGAAGTAACTCATAAATTGACGGAGAGAAGTCTTCCCATCAAACGGAGTCAAGTTAAAGGGCTTGTACTTGGGCGGGTACGATATATCTCTCCACTCGAGGGGATACAATTTTCGGATCCCATGCTCGTGCAGCGAGTCTCGATTGCTCATTGAGTCTATGCAGGCCCAAAGTTCACGTACCTCCCATATTGCTTTTCAGGCTTCATCGACTGTGGAAGGAGCAGATGATCCGGACATGGGATAATTTCCGCCAGCGGGTGGAGTGTTTGCATTTGAATCCTCGTTGGTCCCTGGGTCCAGGCTTGTTTGACCAGAGGCCCTCGCTGGTTGTGAGGCTATATTTGTCTTGATCTCCAGTATTGTTTGGGTCAAGGCCTGCATTGACGCGCTCATAGTTTACATCATGGCCTTGAGGGTTTCGAGGCTCTGTCCATCGTTGGGGCCCTCATGATCGTTCCCGATCATGTAGGTTATTCTCACATGGGGAGACATGGATGGGACAGTGGACATCGTACTTTCTGCCTCAGACTCTTGCCTTGAATAGTCATCCGGGAAAGTTGGTAGTGCTGCATTCTCTTCGGACTCGGAGGGAATACTATCCCTGGCGTAGGAATCTGTGTCTTCTTGGCGAGGGCAGCCACCCCTAGGGATCTCAGCATCTGTTCCTTGGGAATCACCGTATTCTTGGAACGCCGGATTGTCATAAAGGTCCGGGGTGTTACAACCCCCAACTTGTGTAGCTATCTGAGGTCCCGAGGAAGAACTATGACCAGTGGCTGACAGCTTCTTCTTTGAACGGGTGCCCAGAAAAATACCTTCCGCGGCTACATATCCTCCTTGGACCTGTCTTCTTGACCCGCTAGCCGAGAGAGATAAACTGAAGGTGCTGGACTTCCAACATCCCCTCATGGAGGGGGCATTTTGAGCAGAATAACATAAGGCGAAGGATATTTTTCTTCCTCTGGTTCTTGCACATGTTCTCCGGGTTGCAGTCGGGTGGGTTCCTTTGGTTGCAGCCATTGGAATATCGACTACCTATTTGTGGGTACTACTATATTGTTACAATAGCAGTTGATGATAATGCTGGCACAGTTTTGTCCTAGGGAGGATACTTCATATGCCGTAGTTGATTTTCTCGCTTTGCGCTTGTGATTGATCACGTTGCACAAGTCAAGAAACGACCGATTCACTTGTGCACCCCTCTTATGAGCCGGGGTAAATCGAGCAGATGTGTGCATAGATGCTGACTTTGCTTCCTGACTTGGGGTTCTTACAGAATCTTTTCCCAAGTTGCAAATGGAAGACTCTTTAGACTGGCCTTGTCCAGTTGTCACTACGGGCTATACACATGGGTCAGTTTTGTACAACCTTTTATCAGGGGAACGTATTGTAATTAGCGGCGTATACTGCCGGTCGGTCGAATGAGCAATTTCTTGATCTTGGCGAGCTCGCATTGCCCTAAACTTCTTTGTCCTAGCATGCACCAATGCGTATTATGAAAAGTCTAAGTTTACATCTTCCTCTTTCTCAGCATGGCGGATAGAGTCAGCGTTGCGTGAGATTCGGTCGAAGATGAAACTTCTGTTGTTGTCTTGGCCGCATGCGGCTATCTGCTTGCGGCTGTCGATCAGTGCCGCATAGTCCTCCTTATGCTGTCGCATAGTCCTCCTTATGTAGCCTTTGACGTTGCAGGTGCAGGAAGTTCCTGATGGTGTTGTTCTTGTTCGCCATTAAAGTAAGTTTGGAAAATTTTTGTTCAACCACAAACAAAAAGTGTACAAAGAAATCCTGGGCAGAAAATCTAAGTACAATATTTTTTATCTGGGGAATATGAATATAGAGATTGAGTACTACATCAACTCCTTTACTCCATTGACAACGAGGGAATGAGGATGCTCTCTTCTCTTCTCTTTCTTGAGCTTGTGTGCACGTACGTAGCTCGTTTGGAGGGGTATGATCTCTGAAGCAGAAAAGCCAGCCCTTGGAACGTCTAAGTTTCTCCTATTTATAGCCATCATGCTGATAGGATATAGGTGCCGCATGTGCTTCTTTTTGGTGGCCGCATGGGACTTTTTTAACAGAATGTGGTTGTAACTGTATCCGCATACTATGGGCAGGCTGCCATGTGTACATCCTTAACAAGATATAGTTCCAACCGTGAGAGCAAGTCCAGGCTGAGCTGTCACGTGGACGTTTGTTACGATTTACTGTTGCCGAAGATCTTGACGATTCTCATCTTTTGTTTGCTTGACTTGGTCAGCTTGACACGTGACACGCACTTAGTTAGATAGAATTACTTCAGTCGTAACAAAAAATTTTTGTCTCAGGGAACCCTGCTACATTGGACGCATGTGACGCATGGAAAGCATGGAGTCTGGAACGCATGGGACCAGTGACGCGTGGAACACATGAAGTCTTGTACGTATAGGGCTAGAGACGCATGGGATGCATAGGGCCAGAGATGCATGGGACGCATGGGGCCAGAGATGCATGAAACACATAAAGTCTGGAACGCATGGGGCCAGAGACGCCTGTAACACATAAAAAACTTTATCTTGCATACATATGGCCATGTACGGCTGTATAGTGACAAAAGTAATAATGATAGTGACGTGAGCACTGATGCCAACTGTCTGTGACATAATCGAGGCATTCAGAGAGTCCTTTTTGTCAGGATTCTGTGTCAGACATAATCTTTGTGTCAGGCCTTTATGTGGCCAATATTAGGATGCATGGATGCTGTTTTTCCTTAGCCGCATGGTCATTTTGCGGTCTGATTTCTTCTGAGTCAATCTTGGAACACATGTTTGTTGGACGCATTGATCTAGATTTTCCATTCTTTTACTGTTCTGATACTAGAGGGATCGGGAGGCTGGTTGCTGACGTGGACATTAAGAAGCGTATGGAGTCATTGAAGTTTACTTTCGCTGACGGGTTTCCTGAAAGCTCGTTGGAGTCTTTGGAACAGTTGAAGGAATTAGTGACACATTTCAGCTCGAATTCATTACAAGTCGCCTAAGTTGAGTAAATCCTTTAGTAGAATGAGATTGGTGTTATACAAATATGGTATCGTTACGTATGTACTGTAGAAGCATGAAAAATATGCTGGGAAGATCTACGCAGCATCTTGATGCAGAGCAGCGTAAACAGAGGCCTTCAGAGCCATCAAGCGTGCAACAGAGCTTTTTTCTGCTAAACACAGCATGAAGTATAAGCTCAAAGGACCATCCACGTAAGTGCAATACGTCCAGGCTCCAGCGTAAACAGGGTTATTCATCGCCTCCATGGCATAAAACTCATCTGCTCTCAAAGCAGCGTTAAAGCGTACGAGGAACGCTTCGTCTTCCCCGAAATGAACCTGTCAAGTTACGCAGTGAACCTGACCTCTGACTCCTGACAAAAAGTGCTGCACGGCTACCCAGACGACGGTTGGAAACGATGGCAGACCCCTTGGGACGCGTACCACAGTATGATGGCGGATCTCTATATTTAATGCAGAGGATTTGGTTAAAATATCACCGAACCGTCGTTTACTGACGTCCCCTCAGTATAAACTGCTCTTTCGCGTACAAGAGGATACACTGCCTTATTTTACACAGGCAAACATGAGCTGTTTTACGCTCCGCAGTAGACAAACCGCCTGCCACGTCAAAAGCTGCACTTCGTACGGGGCTCGAGGCACGTCTCTACGTCTAATTGCACAGAGCGGTGACAGTTTCTCTCAAGGCACGTCTCTGCGACGGATGAACAGAAGGGCTGCAGACCTTCAAAATATGCCTCCGCATTTAATGCATAAGATGGTGGCAAATCTCTGCAAGAGATTTGATTATATCTTCAAAAGCCGTAATTTCGGCTAAGACGTCCACATCAGCACTCTGGCACGGTACGCAGCGGCTTCTACGCCCATTCAGGATCTGTGCTCATTCGGCTTCTACGCCCATTCAGGATCTGTGCTTACGTGGCTTCTATGCCCATTCGACTTCTACGCCCACTCAGTCTCTACGACCACTCGGCTTCAACGCCCACTCGTCCTCTACGACCATTCGGCTTCAACGTCCACTCGGCCTCTACGACCATTCGGCTTCAATGCCCACTCGGCCTCTATGACCATTCGGCTTCAAACGCCCACTCGGCTTCTACGCCTATTCGGCTTCTACGCCTGTTCGGCTTCTACGTCTGTTCGGCTTCTATGCTTACTTGGCCTCTACGCCAGGGTGACAGTCATTTGGCTTCTACGCCAACCTCTTCTACATAAGGGATACCTACCTACGTGGCTTCTACGCCGTGATCTTCGCAGCAGATATACGCGTTTTGTCCCCTTAGTTGGACACGCGTCACATGCTCACTCAAAAGGTCATCTATACGCAGGCATTGGTTATTTTAACCGTTGTGTAAAGGGGTGCTGTACTTCCCACTCCTCGGTTTCTATACCGACGGAGTGGTCACTGTCACCAAAACTCTATAAATAGAGACCCCTATCAATGGGGAACAAGGTCAAAAAACTTCAAACTTGAAGATCGAACGAGGTCAAAACTTTGAAAGAAGGATCGAACAAGGTAGAACTTCCAAGAAAGATCGAACCGGAGGTCAAGAGAGAGAGAGAGAGAGAGAGAGAGAGAGAGAGAGAGAGAGAGTCCGGAGCTCAGGCAACGAGTAGGGATCGACGACTTTGGCATCGTGCATCCACCCTCTTCTGCAACCTTCGAAGCTGCTACCTGTCTTCCATGGCACTTCTTCAACATCGTGTGGTCCAAGGGCTAAAGTGATCGACTGTAGATCAGACACCTATAGCAATTCATACCCAGATTAAATAAATTGTACTCCCACATCCTCGTATAGGATTAAATTGTACAAGTTTATTTGTAAACCAAAGGGCACGGGTTTCGTATAAACCCCGTCATTGAAATATACTTTCATTCTTTCGTTTAATACCACAAACAAGATGGTGACTCTGCTGGGGACGTCTTTCTCTTCTGATAAGGAAGTAATTGCTCAACACGATGTGGTATCTGTAGGAACCGTGAAGAAGACACTGGTCGTCCACTTCGACCAGTCTGCCTACGAAGACATGCTTCGAACCGGGGGTAGCTCTCACCCCTCTCCGTCCAAGACAACAGGAAGCTGCGCAAAGTGTGGATGCCCAAGACATCCTCTACCATTCCTGTGGACTCTCTGATCTCTCCGATCTCTTCGACCAATGAGGTTGTAGCATCGCTCCCTCCGTGCCCCGCACGTAAAATTCAGTCTCCCGCTACGCGCGGTACAAACGAAACTTCAGGCAAAGCTTCAGCGCTAACCCAGAAGTATCCACTGCGCTTTACGCGTAGAAATCAGTCTCCTGCTACGCGCGGTACAAACAAAACTTCCGACAAAGCCTCAGCGCTAACCCAGAATTATCCACTGTGCTTTACGCATAGAAATTAGTCTTCCGCTACACGCGGTACAGACAAAACTTCTAATGGTGCCTCAATACCAAATCGAAAGTACAGATCGCGCTCCACGCGCAAGACAACATCTGACATCTATGGTGAACCATATGAGCGCTGTGATCTCCGCAAGGGAAAACAAGCGGCAGAATACTCAACTTCTCGGCCTTTACGCCAGCAAGGGAACAGTCTGCCTACCCTCCGGATTACGCGAGAAGCCGATGGCCAACTGAGGGCCTCTCCAGCTTTACGCTAGTCTGAGCGAATCTCCAAGTTACGCCAGACAAAGTCCCTCGGCGTAAAACAAGCTCAGGTTGCGGAAAGACACCCTCCCAGTGGATTATCCGCCGCCCAGATGGCCAACCTATTGTATACAGGTAGCACAGGAAAAACCAGGGTGCCCAATATCCGCATGCCCACTGGTGGGAACAGAAGGAACAAGCCGTCGTCTTCTTCCTCTACTCCTCCTGACCTGCGCAATTATCTAATCCAGAAGCGTAAAGAGAGGAGACCTTCCAACATGTCTATTATGCCTCCTAGCGAGCACTATTGTAATAGTCATAAGGTTGTGATTAATTGCTACTGTTCCAAAGCAAAACGATCGGTTTTCGACCGGTTGAGCTACTCTCTGTCTTTCCAGGAAGAGGAACCCGCGCATGCATCTTTGAACATGGCTTCACACATACGTAGAGGAGGGTCGAGCTCAAGACGTCATCCCTCCAGGCCTCCAAGCCGAAGGAGGTTCAGTGAGCTCCTCAGAGACGCTGAAGCCGGGGTGTTCCAAAACACTCGCGCGAGGTCACGACAACCAGCTTCGTCCTCTTCTGATTCCGACGATGGGGGTCGCCAAGCCCCCGAATCAGAGGCAGAAAGTGTAGAGTCGACTTCTACAGCGACCTATACTAATCCTTCAATGACACCCAGGGAAATAGGAGTTTACGCCATTGAAGATGAATGCGAGGAAGCTTCGCCATCAGGGAACGCGGAATAATGCATCACTATACTGGAGACATCTCTGAAACAAATGCAATCCATGATGGAGAACATGCACCAGATGATGCTAACTCAGCACGCAACTGCCATGGCTCAAGCATCGGTCCCGCCAACTCAGATACGTATGGGGGTGGACTTACCACCATCCAACCCGAGCCAAGAGCCTGCGCTAGATCAAGAGTCAGCAGTTCCTCCGCTTCCTCACTCAGAGAATGCCTTACCTCCCGCTGGAGTTACGATACAACCAACTCTGCACCACTCCATAGCCCCGCTTCTGACTGAAAATCCGATGCAGGCAGTACGGGAGTTGAAAGCCCAGTTCGACGCCTTGAAGCACAAAGATCAGCTCAAGAAACTGGGAATCAACCAGCCCTACCCAGCTATCTGGGAGGAGGTCCCTTTCCCTCCGAAGTACAAACCTCAGACTATGGCTCTGTTCGAGGGAAAAACATCACCAAGTCAGTACATAAACTATTTCAGTATGATGACGGCGTTGCTACAAGGGAACGACGCCCTCCTCACTCGGGTGTTCAAAGGCTGTCTCTCAGGAGTAGCCTATCAGTGGTACCGTAGCTTGGCGGACAACTGCATTACTTCCTTCGAGGACTTCAGAGCTTTATTCTTTACGCGATTCTATGAGGGAGGAATGGACATGTCTATGTCCTCTCTCATTGAAGTCAAACAGAAGGAAAAGGAGGACGTTCGCATCTTCATCGAACGTTTTCATCATGCCACCTTACAGATGCCCCCAGGAGTTCCAGACTCTGCATTGGTAGACATTTACAGGAAGAACCTCCTTCCCGTGGTCTCGGTGTTCACAGGACCATATCAGTTCCTTGATTGGCCCTCGTTCATCATCTCGGCAGTAGCCGCCGAAGATAACAGTCGCAAGGCGCGCGACAATGGCATCATGATCTCCGCCTCTGACAGAGGCAAGAGGTCATCTCCTAGCAGCGACCATCCTCATGGTCCCAAAGGAAAAGAAGCCCTGGCGATCAATACGTCCATACCAAAGATTGCGGCAACCACGCAAGCGAGACCCGGGACTTCCAGGCCCGACGAAGTCTACTCTTTCGACGAGGACGATATCCCAAGTATATTCGAGTGTCTCGTCAAGAGTGGCAAGATCACCCTTCCAGAGCTGAGGTGACCCCAAGAAGTCGGCAATACTAACGACCCCAAATACTGCGTCTTCCACAGATACGTACACCACCCGACAAAGGCGTGTTACATACTGAAAAGGAAGATCCAGGGGTTAATCGATGCTAAAGCCATCACTCTGCACAACACCGAGAAGACGGTCACGGCCAACATGATCTCTCTGCAGTTTGGCAATCTGCCTCCCCAAGAGATCCCGGATGGCGTTGCACCTATCTTTCGGACAACGATGAACATCGTCAATCTCACCCCAGCTAGGGGTCAAAACCGCGACCTGGTACCCCTAACTACCCGGCAAGGCGAGATTATGTGGGTTCATCCAGATTTGGTGTCAGAGTTCGAGGAAGAGACTGAGGCTACTAAGTCTACATCCAAAAAGAGCTCCAAATGCAGACCATGCCACATGGTCGCGACTTCTTCGGCATCAGACGAAGACGAGATATTTGCTGCGACCCGTTCAGGGAAGGCCTACCCCAACGACTACGGAGCAAGTCAGGAAGATGCACCGGCAGACGCTCCAGCTACCAAACCTTCAGAGCAAGGTCCCGTCATACCAGATGTCAGTCCTTCGAAACTAACTCCGACAGAGAAGGGAAAGCAAAAAGAAGTGCGCTTTGATAAACCTGTGAAAAATATTCCAAGCAAAGGTTTAGAGAAGCCATACAACTTCGACATCCTGGCCCAACTAGCTAATACGCCAGCCAGGTTGTCCATCTTCGAGCTACTCAGGCTCTCCCCAGACACTCGTCTAGCCCTGAGTGAAGCACTGATGCAGGCGGAGGTATACTTGACTCAGCTCAAGTCCCCCGACGAAGAACCAGTGGCATGTCCTCGATGACACAGTGTGATGGAGGTGGTCCCAAATATCACTTTCACTCAAGACGACATGCTGTTAAAACATAACAGGCATGACAGGCCCCTCTATTACACCGGGTACGTCGGTTCCATGGAGGTCGACCGGATTCACATAGATCCGGGATCGTCGATCAGCATCATCCCTCACAGTCTGCTCAGACCGCTGAGGATTCCTACCAGCGAATTGGCTTACACCACCACTACAATCGTGGGTTTCAACGCCGGAAGAAGTAAGCCGTTGGGGAAAATTTGTCTAAGGATCCAGATCGGCAACCTTAGATCGGTGGCCACATGTTACGTCATCGATTCAGAGGTGTCCTACAATATTTTGCTGGGAAGACAGTGGATCCACGACCACAATATCGTTCCTTCAACCCTACATCAATGCCTTAAATATGTAGACGCACAAGGAACAGTACAAATGGAGGTAGCTGACCTAAACCCGTTTAAAGGAATAGAATCCTACTATTCCGATGTCGTGTTGTACTCCCAAGACCACACGGAAGGGGTATCAGGCGAGGCAGAGAAGGAATCTCACCGGGAGCCAGAAGAACCCTCTGCCACACTACCGCTGTCAATCAGAGTGAAAGGACGAACCACTCGTCCAAAAGCCATAGAGCCTATGGCTATCCACCTGAATAAGACCAGGTCAGGAAAAGGGAGTGATCCTCTAGTGATCACTTTGAACCAGAAGCCTCCACCCTTGGTCATCAACCTTCGGCGCAACAGGCAGCCGACTGATGTAAATGCAACCAGGAACGAAGTTCCAGATGATAATAAACATCCTCTTTTCCAGTATATTGACGCTCAAATTCCAAAACAGGAATCCACTTCCCGTGACGAGGTAGAACCCATAGCACAAAAATTCTTGGAAGCTATAAACTCCTACCGTCCGTATGTCTGGGAAGTAGCATCATCATCCAACGTCGTCACGACATATGGATCACATGAGGATTCTATCTTCATTGTCCCACCTACCTGCAGCAGTCAGCGTCCAATATTCTTCGGCCGCATGCGCAATCAACCGACTGTCCAAGAAGATCCTTTCGATGACGATACAGGAAAAATACAAGTTCACCGATACAGCCCGCAAGCGCTAAGGATCATGCAAAATATGGGCTACGACTTAAAGCGGAAGCCAGGCCTCAACTACGGAAGAGGCAGACGAACGCCGCTGCGCGGTGACCCCCGCTATCGACAAACTCGTTTCGGGTTAGGATATGCCACCTCCCTTACGACTTCCAAGTCAGATGAGGACATCTTTCCCTCTTCCCAAAATAGCTCGTCGCCCTCCGACTCGCCTGATGCTCTCGAACAAACACTATCAGTAAATATGGTGGTGACAGATCCCTCAGAAGCAGATGGACAGGATTCTGAGCCGTTCGAGAATGACTCTTGGGCTCAACAAATGGATACGCAGTAGAAATTCCGCTTCGAGCAAAGGGAACCTCCCACCAAAGACGAAGTTATCCAAATCGATGTTGCGGGTGAACTTTCGCCAAAGCCGATATTTATCAGTAATAATCTTCCCCCAGCTGAAAGGGAAGAAGTTATACAGCTGATAAAGGAATATATCGACGTCTTTGCATAGGATTATAAGGACATGCCAGGCCTAGACCCGAAGGTAGCTACTCATAAGCTCAATATATTGACCAATTCAAAGCCAGTGAAGCAGCACCAACGCCGGTTCCACCCAGATATGATGGACACCATTGAAGCTGAAGTCAAGAAGTTGATAGCCTGTGGTTTCATCCGGGAAGAACAACATCCCGACTGGGTCGCCAACGTTGTCCCAGTCATGAAGAAAAATGGAAAGGTGCGTATCTGCATCGATTATGGAGATCTGAATGTGGCCTGCCCCAAGGATGAATTCCCTCTTCCCATCACGAACATCATGATCGACAACACTTGCGGCTTTGAGCGCATGTCTTTCATAGACGGATTCTCAGGATACAATCAGATCAAGATGCATCCTGAAGACGAGAAGCACACGACCTTCCGGATACCATTGGGGGTATATTGCTATACGGTCATGCCCTTCAGATTGAAGAACGCCGGGGCTACATACCAATGGGCTATGAGTAACATATTCTATGAGCATTTACGCAAAACAGTGAAATGTTACGTGGACGACATAGCCGTCAAGAGCCGCCTCAAAGGTGATCACATTCAAGACTTGAGGACGGTATTCGAGTTAATGCGCCAATATCAACTCAAGACGAACCCTACGAAGTCCTTTCTGGGTGTATCTAGTGGCAAATTTCTAGGATTTGTCATCACCGCCAAAGGCATCCAAGTGGACCCTGACAAAGTCCAGGCAATCGTAGAAATGCGACCGCCCCGTAATCTGAGGGAACTCAGGGGATTTCAAGGACGTCTAGCTTATATCCGACGATTCATATCCAACCTCTCGGGGAGATGTCAGCCCTTTTCTCATCTCATGAAGAAAGGTGTATCCTTCGTATGGGACAAAACCTGTCAGCAAGCGTTCAGAGATATCAAGCGCTACCTCACCAGTCCGCCAGTTCTGGTGCCTCCCGTCATGGGAAGACCATTCTTGCTGTATGTTCGAGCGATGGATCATTCGCTAGGAGCTCTTCTCGCACAGAAGAACGATATGGGTCATGAACAGGCTATCTACTACCTCAGCAGGATGATGGTCGGAGCCGAACACCGGTACAACCCAGTGGAGAAAGAATGCTTGGATCTGATGTTCGCTATCCAGAAGACGCGACACTATGTCACCGGCCAGACTATCCATATCATCTCCAGGATCAACCCTCTTCGAGTACTGATGAGCAAGCCAAGTGCTCTTAATTCCTGACTCGCGACTTGGGCGATACTGTTAACACCATATGACATGGTATACGTCCCGCAGAAGTCCATCAAAGGCCAAGCATTGGCCGACTTCCTAGCTGCTCATCCGATCCCGGAGACTTCCAAACTATACGAAGACATCCCTGACGAAGTTGCAGAATATAATTCTGTAATGGAAAGTGACACATGGCAACTATTCTTCGATGGTGCCTCCAGAACTGGTCCTAGGGGAAACGTTGTTTCAGGAGTAGGAGTCGTCCTGATCACTCATGATAAACTCGTCATCTACTGAGCATATTCTCTTAGCGAGCCCTGCTCCAACAATGTGGCAGAGTACAACGCTATACTAATCGGGCTCCAAGTCGCTAAAGAACTGGGGGTCGAGTCCCTGGAAGCTTTCGGTGATTCTCTGCTTATCGTCAATCAAGTCAGAGGGATATATGAAGTCCAGAATCCAGACCTCATCCCCTATCACCAAGCAACGGTCGAGATAGCCATGACATTCAAAGGGTTCTTCCTAGAGCATGTACCTCGATCTCAGAATCTGGAAGCTGATGCCCTAGCCAGTCTAGCTGCAGATTTAGCCACTCCTATAAGAAGGGAGGATTCGGTAATCCTTCTTAACAGAGATTTATTCTGTGTGAAGAACAACTTTCACATAGAACGCAACTACGCTGTGAACACAGATCCCCCTAGAAGAGACTGAAGAAGTCCCTTCATAGACTTCGTCGCATACGAAATCTTGTCGGAGGACCCCAAAGAAGCAGTATCCGTCAAAAGACGATCATTACGCTTCTACTTCGATGCATCTTCACAATGCCTATATCGCCGGACCTACGACGGACTGCTATTGAGATGTCTCTCTAACAACGAAGCACAGCAGATTATCCATGAAGCTCACGACGGAGTATACGGAGCGCATTAACCCGGTCCTAAGCTACAGGATCGCATCAAGAGAATGGGCTATTACTGGCCTACTATGATCGCAGATGCAATATGGTATGCAAGATATTGCAGAGCCTATCAGGTTCATGCAGACTTCATACATCAACCGTCTGAACATCTACATCCTACGGTCGCATCCTGGCATTTCGAAGCATGGGGTATGGATATCATCGGTCCTATTCACCCGTCTTCTTCCAGGGGTCATCGGTTCATACTGGCCATCACGGATTACTTCTCCAAATGGGCAGAGACAATCCCTCTTGCAGAGGTTAAGGCGTCTAATGTGATCAGCTTCATCAAGCATCACGTTATTTATCGCTTTGGGGTACCCCGGAGGATAATTCACGACAATGGGCCTCAGTTCATCAGCCAAGCATTTCATCGATTTTGCGATAAAAATCGGATACACAATATTGCCTCTACGGCATATTATCCAGCTGCTAATGGTTTGGCGGAAGCTTTCAACAAAACCATTATCAAACTCTTGAAGAAGTTTGTCTCTTCAAATAAGAGGGATTGGAATGAGAAGCTGGGCGAATGTCTCTGGGCATACCGCACAACGGTACGAACACCGACAGGTTGCACCCCATTCTCGCTGGTCTACGGGAGCGAAGCAGTTCTCCCCATTGAAATCCAGATCCCGTCACTCAGGATAGCCGTGACTAATGAGCTGACTCGAGAAAAGAATGACATGTTAAGGCTCCAAGAGCTAGAAGGATTAGATGAGAAACGCCTCCAAGCTCAACAGCGCATCGCGCTCTACCAAGCACGTATTTCCAAAGCTTTCAATCATAAAGTAAAAGAAAGAGTGTTCAAAGTCGGTGAGCTAGTTCTAGCCGTAAGAAGGCCGATGATCCTTACTCACAGAAGTAAAGGCAAATTCCAGCCCAAGTGGGAAGGCCCTTATGTGATCGAGACAACGTTCTCAAACGGCGCCTACAGGATAGCCCAGCCTAATGGAGACCTGTTAATGGCTCCTATCAACGGCAAATTCCTGAAAAGGTACTATGCTTAATCTCCCCTGCTCGAGTGGAATATAGCGAGGATCTCAATTCTGACAAAACTACTCCTAAAACGAAACTAGTTGGATCATATCCTATCATGTCTGTATGACCTCTGAATAGATATATCCTGCTAAAAAGTTTATCGAGAGTCTATCATGTCCATACTACCTCTGATATCACTCTCGCCTAAAAAACTGTCATTTACATTCCGAAATGATGGGTCCACAAAAGTCAGAAAAGAGTCGCTTTTATTTATTTCCAAAAGAGAGCAGAATTACATCTGGGGGAAGCAAAAAGAGAAATGATACATCATGATGGGGGAGCGGTCAGATCGCGAATCAGCCGCTCCAGTGCAGCTATCTTCTCATTCCTGAAAACCAAGGCATCGGCGCGAGCCCGCTCCAGCCGTGCCTCGGGATTGTTCGTAAGGGTCAGCTCAGCCCTTGCCCGAAGACAGCCCGCACGGGCAGCTTCTGCACGGTCCAAATCCCGTTGTGCTGCGCTCAGTCGACCAGTCGCTACATCTAGACCTGCCAATGACTTAGAAGTCCACTCCTCTGCCAGAGCGAGTTTTTCCTTCAGCTTGCGGACCCTCGCTGCGTTCCCTTCGTGCTCGGATCGGCGCTTCGTCTCAAGAGCGAGAGCCACTTCCACGACAGCTTTTCTTTTATCCATCTCCAGCTTATGTGTTTTGATGGAGTTGTCTAGGCTTTTCAGCTGTGTAGAAAGCCACGCAGTCATGAGATCGTATCTGGCCTGGACCTCAGCATCAAAGCTGCCCCGAGTCAGCTGCAAGTATTCGTTAATGGGTTGCTCTAAACCATTAACCACCGCCTCCAGGGCGTCAGCTACCCCAGGATCGCCGAACTCCCTGACAGCCCCGATCGAAAACTGAGAAGTCTTCTTCAGGCGCTCGAAGTCTAGATTCTTCGCCAACACCATTGATATCATCGTTTTTAAACCGGTGTAAAAGAGGCTGGCATGTTGCTCGGTCAGCGCAAGTAGATCCGATTGAACGCCAGGAGTGGCCGCGATACTAGCGAGTCCCTCTCCGGGAATGATTGCAGACGAGGTAGCCACAGCCGCCGCCTCGACGGGTGGTACGACCGAAGGAGGTGCGACGACGACGGTCGAAGTCATCGGCATACTCGCGAGAGGCGAGGTCACGATGACGGGTTCGTCCTCCTCTCGAGATGACAAAACCACTCCAGGCGAGCTGGCCCCCGAAGGTATTTCCTTCTCGAAGTCGAAAGCCTCCGTATCATCGCCAGGAGCCAGAGCAGAGCCAGAAGGCGCTTCAACACTGTACTCCCCGTAGACGCCATCCCCTGAGAAAAAGACCAGAAAGTTGATATCAATATGATGGTAATCTTTCTAAGGGGAGACATAAAGACGACATTTACCCGGAGCTAACGGTATATATGGCGAATCGGCAGCCGATGTAGCTAAACCGCACCTTAATGACGCAATGCGAACTATCATACCTGGAGAAGGGGGTGGGCCGACCGACATCGCCAAGAGTTCTGTCAAGCCTTCACCAAGACGCAGTCGAGGTTCGTCAGCTGGAATCTCGCTAGGCGTGCTCGCCGACACAGCGGGAGTTTTATCCGTTGCTGGTCTAGGGAAAGATTCTCCCATCTGCCTCGGCCACACAGGCAATCTCGTTCCACTACCTGGAGCAGTGGCAGCGACAGCGACCTCTAGCGAAGATTCTCTGGCGCCGCCAGCCGGAACTGTAGAAGGTCCATCTCTAAAAGGCGAGGAACCTCCAGCCAAAGAATCGTCCCTGGTATGGGGAAATGCAGGCTCACTCCCAGGAGCCTCAATACCAAGAATGCGGAGAGGACGAGCAACAGTCTCCTTCCTTCTCTTACGAAGAGAAGCTTCCTTCGGAGCAGAAGCCCGTCGCTTCCCAGAAGAGACTACCAAAGCCCCCGCTGGCGGAGGCACTTCATACCTCGGCACCGATATTAGAGGCTCATCCGGAGTGCCAGACTCCTCACCCTCGTCAGAAGAAACCGAGGGGACTTTAACTCTTCCCCCAGGCTTGGGAGAAGGCAGCCTGAAGCTTCCACGCATGTCAAAATTGCGATGGAAGGTGTTAATCGCCACATAGAACTGGGCGTAAGAATAGAGGATGCGGAGTTCCGTGGAGGTTGTAACGACCGGCACAATGAAGATTGCTCCCGTGCAACCCATGATAAAATATCGCCACCCTCTGGCTCCATCAATGAGTCTGCCCCTGGACCTGAAGCTGGTGACGGCATTGCCCACGTGCAACTGATCGTACCCAAATTGCTTGGCGAACCGACTAGGCAAGTAGGGCTCGAAGAAGCAATAGTCTTCGCTCCTGTACATCATATGGGAGGGTCTAATGCAGACCAACCAATTAAAAGCTTCCGAAGAAATGTCGGTCTTCTCTCCACCTGAATCCTCAAGCCTCATCCCCGACTGATTGCGATGCACGGAGGGGACGACGCAGAGAAGCTTTCAGCCGTGACTGAGGTTCAACACCAGTCGATAGTCCAAAACTGTGCTCACATTCCAGGGAGAGTCCTTGTAGTTCAGCAAGAAATTACCCCCCGAGCTGCTGCCAGAGCCGGGAGACATCACCCGGGGATTGTGTAGAATTAACCATCCCATCAAGTACAGGTATGGTAATTCCACCCTGGGAAAACTCTCACGCCGAGCTTCATCGACGAGCAACCCATCAGTCATGGCTCTCAGGCCAGCCTGTATACGGCACACCATGGCAGGAAGCAAGCCCAGTCTTGCCCCAAATACCAGACGCACTGCCGGCCACAGGATGTTCCGGTGAATGCGGTCTGCGAACGCAGTACCGGGCACTACTACTCGATGCAGCCATATCGAGAGGAAACCGGCCAGCTGGGCTTCCTTAGACAGAGGCCTACGGCAGCGTCTCAAGTAACTGTAGGCCTTAGTGCCTTCGGGATACTTTCCTACCCCCTCAACGAGAATCTGATCTGGAGCCTTAGCATCTTCCATAAGATCCTCGATGACTTGGGCACTGAGCATGCCCAAACAGTTCACGGGCTCATTCTTGCCCCCCGAGGCTTTCTCCGACTTGGCGGCCCTAGCTCGGTGGAAGAAGAGGTAGGACATCCACTTGGTGGTGTGAGCCAAATCAGAAGGCTCGTTATAAAAAGTGGTGCATGCGAAGTATTGACACATCAGCTCCTGATATACTTCCGCCACCCGAGCGTCCAAGTCCCCCAACTCCCGGTTGGTGGGAACATACTCTTCATAGGGGGTATCCCCCATCGGCAGTCTCAAGACAACTGCCATCTCATGGAGGGCCAATCCCAGCTCCCCCAGTGGAGTGCCGAAGGTCCCAGTGAGCGAAATGTATCGCTCCATCAGTGCCAAGAACAAGTTAGGGTTGGGAGGCAACCCAACACTAGTCGCACTCACAGCGGCATACAGTCCAATGCCCTCCAGTTCTCTCCGAAAGTGCTTCAAGGCCCAGTCAACTAGGCAAGTCCATCGGAGGTTTGTTGGGGTGATCCACCCATTGCACCGAGGATTCTCCTTGGGATATACCCCACCTCGTTCCATGAAGTCATTGCAGAAGGACGGCAATTGGACCGGCTGGATCACTGAGCTGTCTTCACTCGGGATACTGCCCGGGCACAGTCCCCTGAACAACGTCACAACACCGGAAGGGCGGCTGACAAACGACCCCTGGTCAGCCCCTTTCAGATGAAAGATCTTCCCCGGCTTGCCATGAAGATCGGGAGTCAACGTCCACGACATCCTCCTGGGATACGTCGCATGGAAGAAAGCCGAGATGGGATAATCCCTCGGCATCGTTGGCAGATACAAGACCAAATTCCCGACAGGGAAAACCCAGGGTTCCCTCTTGGGCTTCGTCTGGGACTGTTTGTCAATCATGTCCCCAAAGAGGAAAGCCGGCTTAATATACTACTCCCCGTCTACGTATGTCAGGGGCTCCCCGTTGATCATGTTCAGCAGCGTCCGCTCGCCCTGAGCCGATATCAAAAACTCCCTTCCCTCAGGATACTGGGGTCCAGAGATAGAAAATGCCACGTGGGACAGATCCTCCAGATAGTTCGAGTGCAGCATCCCGGCAGCGGAACCCATCACCTCGGCCAGTGGAGACTCACCCAAATCAACTGCAAAAGTGCAAGAAAAATATGTCATTGCAAATCTTGCACAAACATACAGACCAAAGAAACGGCAGTCTGTGCTCTACGCCAAGATTGTACAAATTTGGTCATTTTACGTCGGAAGTCCCCTCCACAAGCGTAAAACTCAAATTTTACGATATACGCCAATTTTCGGTAGCCAGAGCTTTTACGCTCGGAACTACGAAAATATGGAGTTTTTACGCTGGCACATTAGAAATATGGACGTAAAAGATGAAAATGCCTCCGTGCATCATCTTTCTCAAAGAGGCTATCAGCACAGAAGATGACCTAGCGCGGTCATGTTCAACGTGTGCGAAGGATTTTTCGTCGTTTTTTGTCATCCCAAAGGCTCTACCTCTAAGACCGGGTGCGCTGCTCGTCGGCGGGATACTTCGCTCAAAAGGAAGTTCACCTTGCCCGACCGAAGACTCTCTCGCTGGGGCAGAAGAATGAGAAGAAGAACCTATACTCTTTCCCTTAGTGGAGGGAGTTTGTTTCGGCGCCATTTCTGAAGACTCGAAGTGCTCAGAGAAGGAACGAAGAAAAACTCGAACAGTCGAAAGCTCTCTTTCGCAGAAGACAGATAAAAAGTTTTTCTCTCAAAAGCTTGGGATATATATATAGTTCGGATCGACTCCTCAAATCCTCAGACGGACTCCTCGAGACCCTAACCAAATCTCGCAATTAATAGTCGGTTATGATTGGATGCCACGTCAGCCCACTACTCTCGAAAGACGGACAGTCAGCGAATTCGAAAAATTCTTCGCGCAAAGCAGTTTGGCAGTTTCTACGCGAAAGGAGCTTTCTACGCTCGACAGCGACAGATCTACGGTTTTACGCTCGCAAGCTATGAGTCTATGGTTTTTACGCCCGGATGCCTTTGTGCTCGGTAGCTTTTATGCTCGAGAGGCAACAAACCTACGACTTTATGCTCAGCAGATACTAAATCGATGATCTCACGCTCGGTGGCGCTCAGTTTACGCTCAGAAGCAACATATCCGCAAACTTCACGCTCGGAGAAATTTTCTTTTCAGGAGCTACAGATCTACAGTTCTACGCTAAAGGAGCTTTCTACGCTCGACAGCTACGAATCTACGGCTTTACGTTCGACAGCTATAAGTCTATGGTTTTACGCCCGGATGTCTTTGTGCTCGGTAGCTTTTATAGAGGCTACGAACCTACGACTTCATGCTCAGGAACCACAAGTCTATGATTTCACGCTCGATGGTGTTCTACGCTCACAGGCTACAGATCTCCAGTCCTACGCTAAAGGAGCTTTCTACGCTCGACAGCTACGAATCTACGACTTTACGTTCGACAGCTATAAGTCTATGGTTTTACGCCCGGATGCCTTTGTGCTCGGTAGCTTTTATGCTCGAGAGGCTATGAACCTACGACTTCACGCTCAGGAACCACAAGTCTACGATTTCACGCTCGATGGTGTTTTACGCCCAGAGGCTACAGACTGATGATTTCACGCTCCACGACTTTCCGCATATCCGAACAGTCCCCCAAAGCGGTCAATTACAAAGAGTTCACAAAGAAGATACTCGTTCTTGACCCCAAAGTACCCGAAGCATACAGAGTTCAAACATTGAGAAATTACTCTTCTCGGGTCCAAAATTGGAGGTTCATCCAGACTCCAGTCTGAACATCTCGTCTATCAAGATGGCAAACTCAGTTTGACAACCAAATCCTCGACCCTGTTCAAGGGAGTTTCGAGAGGTCATTCTTGAAGACGAAGTCTGAACAAAAGTTCTGTTCATCAGAAGCAACAGTTCAGAGCTCTACGCGGTCCCTCAGTCCTAGCAACATGACAGTTCTAAATGTTCAAAATGCTTAAACAACGTTCTATGGACTATTCGTTATGCGTAAAGGACAGGGCCTAATACTCTTTCTATCAGAGTCGGCGTAAAGAATCAGACATGTCGAAGCTACACATATTCAGACTTCACAGCAACGTATGGCAAGATGATCATATGAAGAAGAAAGACGATTTTATTAAAATCAAAATCATGATTACATATGAGGGAAATCCAATCTACAAGGGTTTTTTTCTCTATTTTTCATGATTACATCTGAGGGAAACTCCGTCTACAAAGGAGTTCCCCCATCATCGTCTGAAGATCGCCCAGAAGCTGTTCTGACAGATTCTCGCATGGGTGGAGGTCTTCTTCTTCCAAAAAGATGATCAGTGGCGGGACGACAGAGTTGGGGCTTGCATAAGTTATGCAGATCCCATGCTCCGTGCGCCGCTCAGGCCGGGACAGAGCAAGTCTGTCTGACTCTCGTCACCGGAGGCAACGGGAGAAGACACCACTTGCAAGCTGTGTGGTCCAATGCGACCCTTCCTCTCTCCTGGGCAAACGCCACATAAAGTTGCTGATTATCCCGAGCAAGGGAGGCTAAGATATTCTTCCATGATCCATCGTTGCAGTGGACACTTGCTCGAAGACGCCATCTTTTTTGGCTCCCTACATGCTGGAAGAACATGATCTCCTTCTTTCTCAGGTCGACCCGACGAACTCCGGCGATCATCTCTGCATGGTGATGGGAATGTGGGGAGAACAGGTTAACCCCTCCAGCCTTTTTATAGGCGAAAGAGATCACAGCGGTCCCCAATAAATCCGCTATAAAGTCAGCATCGACCGTTTCAACGCTCCATTCAGAAACGTTTCGAGTTACGAGGGGCCGTTCATGCTTCATTCAAAGCGTTTCAAATTTCGAGGAATTTAAAAGCTTTGAAGGGGGTCTTGTAGAAGCATAAAAAATACGCTGGGAAGATCTACGCAGCATCTTGATGCAGAGCAGCGTAAACAGAGGCCTTCAGAGCCATCAAGCGTGCAACAGAGCTTTTTTCGATAAACACAGCGTGAAGTATAAGCTCAAAGGACCATCCGCGTAAGTGCAGTACGTCCAGGCCGCTCCAGCGTAAACAGGGTTCTTCATCGCCTCAATGGCATAAAACTCATCCGCTCTCAAAGCAGCGTTAAAGCGTACGAGGAACGCTTCGTCTTCCCCAAAATGAACCTGTCAAGTCACGCAGTGAACCTGACCTCTGACTCCTGACAAAAAGTGCTGCACGGCTACCCAGACGACGACTGGAAAAGATGACAGACCCCTCGGGACGCCCACCACAGTATGATGGCAGATCTCTGCATTTAATGCAGAGAATTTGGTTAAAATATCACCGAACCGTTGTTTACTGACGTCCCCTTAGCATAAACTGCTCTTTCGCGTACAAGGGGATACGTTGCCTTGTTTTACACAGGCAAACATGAGCTATTTTACGCTCCACAGTAGACAAACCGTCTGCCACGTCAAAAGATGCACTTCGTACGGGGCTCGAGGCACGTCTCCACGTCTAATTGCACAGAGCGATGACAGTTTCTCTCAAGGCACGTCTCTGCGACGGATGCACAGAAGGGCTGCAGACCTTCAAAACACGCCTCCACATTTAATGCATAAGATAGTGGCAAATCTCTGCAAGAGATTTGATTATATCTTCAAAAGCCGTAATTCCGGCTAAGACGTCCACATCAGCACTCTGGCACGGTACGCAGCGGCTTCTACGCCCATTCAGGATCTGTGCACATTCGGCTTCTACGCCCATTCAGGATCTGTGCTCACGCGGCTTCTACGCCCATTCGGCTTCTACGTCCACTCAGTCTCTACGACCAGTCGGCTTCAACGCCCACTCGACCTCTACGACCATTCGACTTCAACGCCCACTCGGCCTCTACGACCATTCGGCTTCAAACGCCCACTCGGCTTCTACGCCTGTTCGGCTTCTACGTCTGTTCGGCTTCTACGCCTGTTCGGCTTCTATGCCTACTTGGCTTCTACGCCAGGGTGACAGTCATTTGGCTTCTACGCCAACCTCTTCTACACAAGGGATACCTACCTATGTGGCTTCTACGCCGTGATCTTCGCAGCAGATATACGCGTTTTGTCCCCTTAGTTGGACACGCGTCACATGCTCACTCAAAAGGTCATCTATACGCTGGCATTGGTTATTTTAACTGTTGTGTAAAGGGGTGCTGTACTTCCCACTCCTCGGTTTCTACACCGACGGAGTGGTCACTGTCACCAAAACTCTATAAATAGAGACCCCTATCAATGGGGAACAAGGTCGAAAAACTTTAAACTTGAAGATCGACGAGGTCAAAACTTTAAAAGAAGGATCGAACAAGGTCAAACTTCCAAGAAAGATCGAACCGGAGGTCAAGAGAGAGAGAGAGAGAGAGAGAAAGAGAGAGAGTCCAGAGTTCAGGCAAAGAGTAGGGATTGACGACTTTGGCATCGTGCATCCACCCTCTTCTGCAACCTTTGAAGCTGCTACCTGTCTTCCACGACACTTCTTCAACATCGTGTGGTCCAAGGGCTAAAGTGATCGATTGCAGATCAGACACCTATAGTAATTCATACCCAGATTAAATAAATTGTACTCCCATATCCTCGTATAGGATTAAATTGTACAAGTTTGTTTGTAAACCAAAGGGCACGGGTTTCGTATAAACCCCGTCATTGAAATACACTTTCATTCTTTCGTTTAATACCACAAACATGTACAATAACATAAAATAGAATCCTGTAGTAGAATCTGTTATGCTAAACGATAACATAAATATTAAAATAAAATAATGATCAAGATCCTTCTTATTTTTTGTTGACAATTTATTGTTTAAGAAAATAAAATTAAAACAACATGCGGCTCTATATATACCTTGCTTGAATAGTTGAGTAGAACATAGGAGAGTATGAAGAAGAATTAGTCTTCTACTCTCCCCCCCCCCACCCCTTCTCTCTCTCTCTCTCTCTCCATCACTTTAAACTAAAAAAAATTATGCAATTGAATTAGTTTCAAGTATATATATATATATATATATATATATATATATATATATATATATATATATATATATATATATATATATATACAAGAAAATTTATAGTAATCGAAAAATTAAAAATCTACAAAGAAAATGAAGAAGCATAAGCTGTATGGTAAAAAAAAAAATTTAATCCTTTTTTTTCCTTATAAAAATGGATATTTTAGGGTTTTAAAACTTTTTTGATAGATTTTTTTTTATATTTCATTGTTCTTTATATGCATATTTATGACTTCATAGTTTTTTATGTTTATTTGTTTTCAATTTTTTAATTGCGCTTTTTGTTTTTCTGAAACCAAAAGAAAATCAGGACAAAAATAAATTACCCACAAGCAAATTTACAGCAACCAAAAAAAAAAAAAACCAAAAAAACCAAAATGCAAGATGAAGAAGCAGAGGATTTTTTAATCAAATAGTTGTTTTATGGAGTTTTTTTAAGGTTTCCTTATTCTTTATATATATATCCATACATGTAGGGACATTCTCTATTTTGATAACAGGACAACCACATGGATTTATTCAGAGCAATTGAGGCTTACGACAGGGGGATCCGCTATCACCGTATCTGTTCACCATAGTAATGGAATACTTCACCTGCCTTATGGACGTCGCGGTTCAACAGAAGCGCATTTGCCCTATTCCTAAGAAGGTAAGTTCGCACATATCCCACTTGATTTATGATGACGACTTACTTGTATTTATGGTCCCGAAGACCTCTGGTCTACATGCGCTGGAGGATGTATTACAGACGTTTGCTAGGAATACGAGTTTGCTTATTAACCGGGACAAAAGTACGGTATTCTTTAACCTGCATTGTCTGGACAAGAAAGAAAGAACCAACGTGCTGGGAGTGGCAAAAGGAGAACTTCCAGTGCGATATTTGGGGATTTCGCTCTCGGTAAACTATTCTAAAGATACATATTGTCAGAGTTTAGTGGACTATACAAAGCGAAGAGTGGAGGGGTGGCATGCTCAAAGTCTATCTTTTG